>JAOBRB020615893.1:0-18218 GCA_027575285.2 Zoanthus pulchellus | reverse complement strand
ATTTTGCTACTTCAGAAACGCGGATATTTATTTAATGAAAGTTGTGTTCTAGCGGCGGGCTCTAATATATTAGAGCCAGCCAAAATGTTTGTTAGAGCCCGGATAATATGCCACAATGCTCGCCAAAGTTAATATAATTAATAGTAACTAAACATTATATAATTATGGTATAAAGATAAAACAAATTAGTATGGGTCATGTATAAAAGTTACGTAAATTGTTGTCTCGATTTGGTTTCAGATTTCAGTCTGTGGGCTGCTTCTGTAAAACACTTGCCAAAACATTTTAAAGATATGTCATGATATAGACTTAAATATTAATATAAACTATTTCACATGATTTATTACTTTAAAACAATTTTGTGATCATTTCTGGCAACTTGTAACTGGTTTTACTCTATGAAAGAATAATCAAAAATGTTTTCTTTAGTTTACTTATAATAAATTTGTATCTATTATATTAGTTACAACTGATTCTCATTAAGAACTTCACATTTTGCTTAAATCTTATCTTAGATCTGTGTCTTACACAAGTTTGAAAAAAGTGTTGTATGGTCTTCCTCAACTAATAAGCTTTTGTTCTTGGCAAGTTACTTTTTGGTATTACTTGCCCAATGAGCAAGGAGCCAGGCAAGTTGTCTGGAAACTAAATAAGCAAAAGTTAACTGAGACTTAAGTAGGGCTAGCTATAATTATTTTTCAGTCCTTTTATTAAGGGAATGCTGGAATTCAAGTTTCTTCATGAACCCTGCTCACATTCACTGATTACATTAATTCCTATTTCTCTGTCAGTACATACAGATATGTCGCCTACAGACAGTACACATATTGGATTCACAAGAAGCTGGGACGAAAAATTAGAATTGCGATTCCATCTTTTGCTGTAAAAAAAATTAGGGAGAGTTTCCCTAGTGAGAGTGGAATTTATAAGGGCTTTGAATATGCCCATTGACATATTTGGTTTGTTTACTTAGTACACTTCTTCCTGTTTGATAAGATAATGTCAGTGATAAAAGTGTGTATGATATGAACTTAGTCTATCATGCTTTTTACATGTAAAACACACACTGAAATATTTTATTGTTTATGTTTGTTTCCAAATAGTAAAATGAGAGCACCAGTTCTTAATACTTATACAGCTTTTTCATCAACATTCTACAATTTTTTTTATGTACATCACTACATGTTTAACAGTTAATCAAGCCTTTTACTCGTTCGATATGGAATTTAAAATTATTAAAAGAATAAAAATTATAACTATCAATAATTCCCGATACCATGTAAGAATTGAAGTTGAACGATTGATCTGATATTAAATGATAAAAAAATATTTCAAAAAATTAAAACAATGGTTAGTTGGAACTCGCAAAGTAAAACTATTCGCTCAAAGCTCACAAGGTCATCCTCGCTAGCGTACTTAAATGCTGAATTACGAAAAGAATTACGTTATTTATATAATTTCGTATTTTTTAAAATAGCAGTATAATGATGTGTAATGTAAAACAACGGAAATACCAGTCAAAGCTTAAAACACTACTCATAGTGTTCCGTATTCTTAAACTAGACAGGATACAACTTTCTATTACATACTTGTTGCCATATGCCAGCAATCAAATCTGTGGTCGATGTCACGTTCATTTTCCCTCATGTACTTTTTAATGCCAGCGTGTCTATCAGTGATCAGCGTTTTAATTGTAACTTCCTGGCCCTTGATGACAGCCAATCCTCTCTTTAGACCTTCAAGCTCCATGTGATATGAACTTTTTACCTCATTGCTCTGAAGCCATTAAATAGGGACTATATTAGAACACTAATTTTAGGGCAAACGCACATGTTTTTCATATTGTTGAAGTCAATTTTTATAGTATTTGTAATTAATATGTTTTTTTTATTTGTAAGGGTAGTAGGGATTGAAGTGGATATGTATGCCATTTGTTTTTCCCTTTGTTTTGTCTATTTTATAATTATTACTATTTTTAGTATTAATAATAATAATAATAATAATAATAATAATAATAATACCTAATTTGTTTTTTTATTTTGCAAATAAATATATTCTGGTAAAGAAATGCTGTTACTGTTAGTATTTACACATTTCGTAAGTACCTGATAATTATTTCACTCTAACAAGAACACTAAAATAATAATAATAGTTATTATTATTATTAATAATAATAACAATAATAATAGTATCTCTGATACCTCTAATAATTTATTTACCTGCACAAGCTCAACAGCCAGAACTTTGTTGAGGGTCAATTCCACCAGGTGGTATGTGCCATACTTCGCTGAATGCCCTGGAGAATCGCACCTAGCATCTCCTCCAACATTTATTGATTTACCCTTTAAGGCTTTTAGTAGATGCAGCTGCTCATTTTCCCAGCATCTGTTTACAGCAGGAGCAAGATTCAGCCTCTGGAGCTTGTAGTATGTCGTCGATGACATGTATATGACTCCGGCATGCCTAAAGAAGCTGGCCACTCTGGCAGGATTACTTCCGGTGAAGAGAGTACTTGCGGCACAAATCATGTTTCCCCAAGGCAGGCTTCCATCGCACGTTTGGCTCATCCAAGTTATCGAGTGGCCATTGGAACATTTTGCAACAACAACTACCATAGACCCCAGTATTTTTTCAATTCTTGGTACTGATGGTGCAAGGCACATCTGGCATTTTTCAAAAAGTTCAAACAATTTGCTTTCAAATACCAGAAATTTCCTGCCATGTGGTGCTGTTACTTCCTCTATGTCTACACTTTCCTCGTCCTCCTCAGTAATACTATCTATGCTGGTGTCATCTAAGTCCCTATCAGTGCATTGGTATAATACAAAGAAGCTCATCAACTCCATAATATATAGCCTGTGTACATCTCTCCTCACCCCTACACCGAGTTTTTGCCGCAGGGAGTGGAGCGGTGGGAACTGATGTACACTGGCTACATGATATAGAGCATTCTTATAATGACAAAAACAGAGATTAACACTAGTTTCTACTTTACTAAGAACTACAAATTAGCAAACTACTAACCGCTCAATAACACTGCTGGTTTCACTGCAAACGCTGTCTGTATCGGACGAGTCATCGGCGCATTCTGTTACCGAATGAGAAGCTACTAATTTTTCGGGTACATCAAACATTTGATGGGGGTCAGCTTCACCTAAGGCACACTGAATTGCGCTAGAAAGCACTGTCGTAAATGAGTATAAAAAAAACTATTAGCTGTATTAATTAGCCGTTTAGACGAAACTGTCAACTTTCTATCATCACTTACCTTGAGGAGTAGCTGTTTGATTTTGCATGGATCTGTAATTTATTCGGGTGGTTTGTGTTTGACGACTCCTTATCTTAACAAATAAGAAATATTGTAAGTATGACAACGAGAAAAAAATCTAGCATAAAATACATCTTTATAAGCAATAGACACAAGGTTTGTTGCCATGTCGGGGTGGAAATTTGCTGCGTGCTGACGGTATATAACTATATGTAGATGCGTTTATGTATAATTCTATAAATAACATAACAACAGCAACAAAACATTGAATTCCAGGAAATAATTTTTAAATTATTTTCCGAAATTCTTTCATTTACGGAGTTATACAAATAGTTCTTAAATGAACTGCTTGCAAGGGATTCCTTGCGCTGTTCCAGGTTTCGGTGGTATGTCGTGCCGACACAACTTCGTCTACAGTCAAAAGTTTGGATTTTTTTCGAAAGCAAAAACAGTTTAACTGATATATTTTCAAACAAAAGTTATTATTTGATTGTGACAGTCAATGAGTTTCTGGCAAATTAATCAATTTTTTTAACACCTACAATTTTCTTATTTTGCTAATCAATTTCAAGATTGAACATTTATCCCCATTGAACTTTGAAAACATTTTAAAAGCAAATGTTTCAAAGCTCGTGTGCTGCAGCCTTCAGACTAATTTTAATACCTGAAAATGGTGTTCATTTGTGGTTTGGGTAGCGCTGTTGTAGTGCATCTCTTTATCTGTCTGCGATGAAAAATCTTCTTTTTCTGGAGACACTTGCACTGCAACAGATATGCCAGTTTTGGGCGATTTAGGTCGCAAGCTTCCACCGACTGTAAATATACAGCAACAAGCCATTTTTACATTTGTCTCGACAGGGACTTCGGCTTCCAGTTCCGGAGATTTCACATGCATTTGAGGATCGTCCTGTGGTTTTTCAAGTAGTTTCGACAGAACCTTGGTTTTAATAAAACAGAAATTGATATGCATTAATGTCACAGTACATCGAAAACTTTCCTTCAAGTTGAGGCAAATTTTGTATCGTAACTTAAATTATCAACCAAAGCTACCTCAAACCAACTCGACAAATGAAAAGTGAACGGATATTGTATTAGTCATAGATAGAAATAATGTAAATCCTTACCTCCAACTTTCTACGTTTTGCAAAAGCTGAACGGACAGCTGAGCGACCCGGTTCATTCTTTGAGCTCAGTAGACATTCGTCTCTCGCTTTATGTCGTTTTTGTCCAATTTCCGGCTTGGGACTTTCCAAAGCGAAGTTGAAAATAGTTGGAACTGCATTTTTTTTTAGTGAAAGTCGACGAGGTTTAAAAGAAGGCCCAAGCAAACTCATTACCGAGAGATTTTGCTCAAAACAGTCTTTGGTAAAGTGCTCTGCACAAACGCGCGAATGTTTGGTAGGCGTAAAGCCTTTTCTTTTCATTTTTACAATCCATTCTTTTCTAAGTCTTGCATCCTGAGGGAACTTAAAAGTACTAATTTTTGATTTAGAGTTGTTGTGGCAGTTTATTGCCGCACAAAACACCATTGTTTTAATCTTAAGTTCACTGTTAACCTAAACCTTATACAATTTCAAATTTCCCGCACCAATAATGACGTCACAAGTTTTATTTCCGACAATTGGCCGACAATTTGCCGACTGCTCTACGATCGTGGAGGCTGAAAAATAGTGATTTTAACTTTCCAATATCTCCACAATGCTTCGTCCGATTCGTTTAAAACTTTACGATATGTTCTTTTAGTACTTGATACACACATTGCACCAAAAAAATCGAAAATCTAAATTTGGGTTTATTTGACCTTTAAATAATCATTTGAAATTTATGTCTAAGGTCTTGGAGGTTTAGAAACCTGCATGTTACCAAAAACACTCAACGAGCTTAGGACAAAAAACCACCTACAATTTTATTAATTTGAATAGTTTAAATAGGAAGTGTGTTACGCGTCCTGTTGTTTAGACAACTCCAGTTCACATACATCTCTCTATCCAGTACTTGAACAAGTGTGGTACTGAAATTAGGATTAAAACTAGTTTTTGTGCGAGCAAGACAGTGCAAGACTTTCACAACAGGACAAATTGAAAATCCGAAACAGAAGTTGCGCTTAGGACAATAGCTCGCAATAAAAGAAACAAATTCTGTACGGAGTACTTCTGAAAAAAAAAAAGTTTTCGTAAATAAATTTAACCTGAACTAGTGTTACATATCAGTCACTGATTATCAATTGGAAATCATTAGACTATGTTAGCACGTATCCAGATACTATCGAAACATTTTTTTCTCTGTTTTCAAAAACAGTTTGCGATCTTACGAGCAAAAGTGTATAGCTTATTCATTTCCTTTGACCTGTCGACACGTACAGACAGAAATCAGTGAACTTGAGAAAGTCAAAACTTGTTGTGGACAAGCAACTTGAAAAGCAAGTTTTAAAACTTGTAAAATGCTATATGACGCAATTGGAGACGAACTTCCAAATGTTATGAAAGGTTTCTTTTCTATTTTTTTCTGACTTTCTTCTTATCACTATCCGTTCAAATAGTTCCAAATCGTATAAACGGTATCCAAATATTATTTTTGTAAAAAGTGGTTTATAAATTTGCGAATTAAATATGAATGTACAAATTTGCGAACTAAATAAATATTTTAATATATCTATATACCACTTATTGACAATTTCCTTTTCTTTATAATTAGCAGTTTTTATAAAATATCCAATTTTTTTCATTGATAGTTCCTACTTAATATTATTTTTGGGTTGAGCAATCTCTATTATAGTATTCTATTTCCACAATTATTAAACTCACAATTAATTCGTGGTATTTTGAAAAAATGTTATTCAAGAATAGTCGGCAAAAGCTGCAGATTGCAAAACTATCACGTTTAAAAAAATTTTTAAAGGATGTGACAAAAAACATTTAAATGGTTCTATAAATTGTTAAACCCTAAAGCAGTTATGGGACTTGTGTAATGCTCACGTACCAGCTGGATACCTTAATCTTTCATTAATGCAATATCAGTAAAGTATTTCAGAACGGCTTGCTAGTAAAGAGCCAGTTTCTAACCATAAAGCATTTTATTACTGCATTAAGTAGAGTAAAATATTGTGCAGGACGAAAAGATTTTAAAAAGAGGAAGATACTTTTAAGATTTTTAAACCGGACGTTTTTTAAAGTACATAGATGTAAACCCATCAATTAATTTTCTAGATACTATTTATAACTTTGTTCTTAAAATCAGTACAAATATTCCAGATGTAAAAGAAAATTTTTACTTAAATCATTCGGCTTTAGTGTGAGTCAGGTAGATCTCGATGGCAGCAATTAAATTCTTACAAAATGTAGATATTATTAGCTACACAGCTCGAGATGGCTTTGTCATTGAAATCTGCTGCATATCTCGTGGGCTTGTAAAATAATTTCGATTCTCAGCTTAGATTACCATTAAAACGATTATTTTCTTTTCTAAAATAAATTTTTTTTCAAAATTCTTACCAAGGCCAGTGAATCGGTTTGCATCAAGCTGGCTCCGGGCCTAATTTGGAGTAGGGGAAAGTAATTTTGCTCACTTCAACTTAAAGTTAAAACATAATTGAAGAATCTCATCATAGTTGATGTTATTACTAAGTGTCAAGTAAAAAACGTAAGCCATGCAGGGGTTCCAGTACCTATACCCGGATTACAGGCTTTTAAAGTTTACTCCTCCATAGTTGGCGTTTTTGAATCAGAGTTTGAGATATTGGCAAAATAAGAAAAAAAAATTTGTTCCGCCAGACTCATTTCTCGGAATGACCCTTTTTCTTAATTCGCTTTTATATTTTCGAGAGATCCTCCCTTTAAGCTCGAACACTTTTGGATGATATCCTCCCCCCGGCCATAAAAAATGAATGGTCCCTAAGATGGTCCTGTTGTTTAGCCAACTCCAATTCACATATATCTCGTTATCCAGTACTTAAACAAGTGTGGTACTGAAATTAGGATTAAAACTAGTTTTTGATGCGAGCAAGACAGTGCTGTTGGCTTTCACAGCAGGACAAATTAAATATCTGAAACAGAAGTTGCGCTTAGGACAATGGCCTGCGGCTCGCAATAAAGAAACAAATTCTGTACAGAGTAGAAAGACTTCTGAAAAAAAGATAGTTTTCGTAAACTCAACCTGAACTACTAGTGTTACATATCAGTATCATGTGGAAATCTTTAGATTATGTTAGCACGTATCCGGATACTATCAAAACATTTTTTTTTGTTTTCAAAAACAGTTTGCGACCGTACGTGCAAAAGTGTATAGCTTTTTCCATTCGCTATGACCTGTTCACACGTACAGACAGAAATCAGTGAACTTTAGAAGGTCAAAACTTGTTGTGGACAAGCAATTTGAGAAGCAAATCTTAAAACTTGTAAAACGTTGTATGGTGCAATTAGAGTCGAACTTCCAAATGTTATGATGAAAAGTTTCTTTTCAAAGTTTAGAAACAGTTTTTTTTCTGACTTGTCACCTACACCATCCGTTCAAATAGTTCCAAATCGTATAAACGGTATCCAAATTTGTTTTTGTAAAAAGTGGTTTATAAATTTGCGAGTTAAATACAAATGTACAAATTTCATTGACAATTCCCTTTTTTCTATAAGTAGCAGTTTTAATTAAATATCCAGTTTTTCCGCTGAGGGATCTCTATTGTAGTGCTCTATTTCCACAATTACTGAACTGACAATTTTTCATGGTATTTTGAAAAAATGTGATTCAAGAACAGTTGGCAAAACATGCAGAATATTACACTATCACGTTTGAAAATTTGTTTACGGCATGTAACAAAAAAACATTTTAAAAATGTTTCTATAAAAGAACACACCATAAAGCAGTTGTGGGACTTGTGTAATGCTCGCGTAACAGCTGGATACCTTAATCTTTCATTTATGCCATATCAGTTAAGTATTTCAGAACAGCGTGCTAGGAAATAACCAATTTCTAACCATAAAGCATTTTATTACTGCATTAATAAAATATTATCCATGACAAAAAGATTTTCAAAAGAGGAAGATACTTTTAAGATTTAAGACCGGATGTTTTTTAAAGTACGTAATTGTAAACCCATCAATTTACTCAATACTCATTGTAACTTGTTCTTAAAATGACGTGATATCTGGTGACTGAATCATGTTCTAACACGCAACCAATGACTGAGTATAAAGGCTACCACCTTGACTCATTTGAAAAGAGCATCACTTAACCTTAAAGTGGAGCAGAACAAAGATGGCAGGCATGTTTCGTTTACTTGTACCTTTGTTCGTGGTATTTTTTTCTGTGTCATCTGCATCAAATGGATGCAGCAATTGCAAGGTTAGTATTGTGCAATTAAACTCTAAGGTAGCCGCCGTTACCATATTCCGTAAGAAATTTTCGCGATTATTTTATCAAATTGATAAGGGCTTAGCGCAGAATATGGTTAACTTGTATTAACCTCAGATTAGCAAGTCTAAATAGTTGGCAAAATTTGATTTAGGATTTCATTTCATCTTCTTATTGAGGTAATGACGACATTTTAAATAAATACAGGAAAAAATACTGCATTAAATAACATTTTAAAATTTAGTATATACTACAAAAGTGAACAATACTTTTTGCGCATGCCAAGTACTATTCACCTCCGAGCGGTAAACAAAAAATCAAATTGCTACCATTTAATTTTTCATTTCACTTTTAATTGTTACAAATAAAATTACTCTTTAGTCAACTAGTTATTCCGTGTATATGGTACATACAAAATATGTCATTCACCTCCGCAGTGTCAGTGAAAGTCGGGTGGATATGCTAGTATACCCCTCCGCTTCGCGGATCAGTGAATATCTACTACTATTCACTTCCACTTCGGTGAATAACTTCTAATTATTTTCGGTCTTTCTACTCAAAATTTTGTTTATTATGAACTTGTCGATCATACAGAAATTGCTTTAACAATCTGAATTTTGAACAATCCAAACTTTTATAGTTGTTGTACATTATCATCTAAAATAAGTCTTCTTTCTTGAAGAGCCCTGGAAAATGTGATACTATGATTACAAATACCAACACTGTCTGTCGTTATGATACCATTGGCTTAATCCGCTTTCAAGACACAAGCAAAATGCTTCAAATCTGTGACGGAAAGCGTTGGCTTCAGGTTCCACTGGAGGAGACTACTGGCACGTACGGTGGAAGACATAATCCCGGTGCATCCTGCGGTGACATCTACGAAAAGAAAAGGCAAGATGTTCCGAATGGCGTCTATTGGATCAAGATGTTAGGTTGGTATTTCTCATCTCCGTTTTAAAATCAGGCACAAAATAGGTGAACGAAAACTAAATTTGCATTAGTGATAAAAGAATAAAAAAGCTATTGTTCTATGTATTAAAAAGAAAGATACAATAAAACAGTAAATCGTAAGGTGAAATTATTTTCAATTAATTGATTCTAAGTGATAGATAGGGTTTCTGCGGGTTTCTGCTCCTCAGTTATCTATCTGTACTGAGTATCAGAGTTGAAAAGAGCAACTCGTAACACGACAAGTCCAGATGCGAGAGTACCTTTGCTCTGAGTCCAAAAGCTTCACATTTCGCTAGTTCTAGCAAAATAACAATCTCTTATCTTCGTTAGTTCGAACAAAGTGACAATCTCTAATCTTTGCTACCTCAAACAAAGTGACGAGCTCTAAAGCTCATTTTTGCGCCCGTATTTATGGACCAAGACTATTGTTCTATGTTTGACTTGTTATACTCATAAACATAGTTAAGAACAATTTTATCTACTGACGGAACCCTAGGCCTTAGAGATAGAATTCAGCTTCTTAGTTACTCTTGTCGCCGAGTTTGTGGCAATTAGATCTGTTTGCTGTAAAATATTTTATTGCTTCTTTCAAAATTTTGAAGAAAATTCGAGCTGAAGGTTAGCCTTAAGTAAAAAAAAAAACAGTGAGTGCAACATTTTGATTTCTTTTAGTGAACCTTTGAAACAAGAGTTTTCAAGTAGCACTTCAAAACAAACCAGTAGTTTGAGAAACGTGTTTCTCGTACAGCTGTGTTGCAACAAACCTCGCTGGAGTTAAATAATCATTAGACCTTTCCGTCTATTAGGTCCCAGTTCGGAACCTACATGTTACCAAAAATACTTAATGAGCTTAGGATAAAAAAACACCTTTAAATCTATAAGATTGTATAAACAGCGTGCTACACGTCCTGTTGTTTAGACAGCTCAAAGTCATATACGCAATCTCTTTAACTCTTGTTTGAACATCTGCATGTTGCTGAGATTAGAACTAATGAATGAGAGAGATATATTCTGTATCGGCTAGTAAGTATTATTTTCTGAAAAGGAATTTTTTCCGTAATAAAATTAACCTAAGACAGTGTTACATATCACAAGTAAAGAGTGTTTAAGAGTCATCTCTATCAAAATTACTTGTGCGTTTTTGAATTTCAATAACCTCTTCGTTTATTATTTTTAAAAAAAAATATAAAATGGTTTCCGTGTTTACATAACATGATGTAAACACGCGGGAGGTTGGGAGAACACGAGATAATCGTAGGAAACCACGACGGTTTTTCAACCAATCAGAACGCGCGTACCATTTAAATTATTTTATAAAGGTAAATATTTTAGTGTTCTTGCAATTACTTGAGTTTTTTCAAAGTTTATATTGTGGCCAGGGTGGACAAGAAATTAGTTTTTAGATTTTCTAAAAGATCGCTGTAAAGCACATACTTCTGCAAAGTTTGAATGAAATTGGATGAAAAATAGAAGAGTTACGACTGTTTTAATTTAAGGGGTTTTTTTTATTTTGGTGGACTGGGACGAGGAACTGGTAATGATACGTCACCAATCTGTCATTTTCTTGGGGAGTATTCTTGCGTTTGTCCCAGTCTCTCAATTTTTCTGTATAGAGCAAGCGCGATAAAATGTTAAATTTTGATTCAACAGAAGAAACCACATGTTTTTTGGTCACCTGAGTTCTTGACGGAGTGACTTTAAGAGGACAAGTTTTGTAATATTTTTATACGATGTTCTTTTAGAAAATCAAAACACTAATTTCGTGTCATATGCTCCGTAAGATGAGTGTGTTCAACGATGGCGGAGAGATGCTGTTGCCCATTGTGTGTGTCTATTGTATAATCTATATAAATGAAATCATACCCCCAGTTTGACCAATATAGCATTTGCCGCAGTAGCATTCGATATAATAAATGCCTTCTGTTTGTAATTTGGGGAGAGGTTCTTTATAGGTGTTGACTGACTCTGTTAAGTGCGTTAAAACCTACGCGTATATTTGTTTAGTAACTTGGCGCTTCGGTTTGTGGTTCCTGAAATCTATGGCAAGCAAACCATTCATGGTTTCTCTTACGAATTTTTTCTAGGAACAGATTTAAGTAAAATTTCCGTATTGGGGCCTACTATTGTTTAATCATACACCTATCCCTATAATATACACGATGACTGAGTAGGCCCCGATACGGATTTTACCACGTGAAAACCTTAGAGCGTTATAATAGATTTCTTAATGTTTCTTATCATGTTTTATCCACACGAAAGTCTTAAAGACTAGTATTATTATCATTTTGCTTTCCACTAAATTATTTTAGTTGGTACTTCTTCAGAATTAGAACTCTTTTGTTATGCCATCTAACAGCGGAGTTTGCTATGCCTTTATAAATTTTAGGGCATGCGACCAGTTTCCCTGTATACTGCGATATGTCGGCTGGTGGTAAGTAACAAACACTTTCTATTTTTTACGTTTTGAATAGTTTGAACAGTTGGGCCTGGATGGTTGGGGTTGTTGTGATGTTCTGCTTTCTGACCACAAAGTCCCCAGCTGTTGTCCCCACAAGTTGTACTGTTTTTCCTCAATCATCAGTTATTGTTTTTAGTGCTAGAAATTGTAATCAGAATGTTTAGAAAACTGATATATGTGGGACTGACCACAGCTCTAATTCACTACTAGGCTGGACTATGGTATTCAAAGCTGTCAGCGGTGTTCCTTCTGTTGCCGGCGACCTGTGGCTTAATCCTCTGAGGGCAAATGAGGACATGCTCGAAGCGTTAGATGTCACCAACTCCTTTAAGAACCACTACAAAAATAGAATCGTCAAACATTGGACTGCTTTTAACCCAAGCGAGGTATGGCAAACAAAACACCAAATGTGAATAGTAGCTTCTTTTTCCAAACAAAAATTACTTTGGATTAAATTAGATATATGTGCTGTTAATATAGTTGTAATCCATTAAAACGTCAGTGCTTTGCTGTCAAAATCATTTATATATTAGAAACTTTTCCGCGCCTATTTTCATATGATTATAACCTGCTCGATCAAACCGTCCTTTTAGGGATACTTGTTAATTTTTTGGAAAAACTTTTCATAAGTAGCTGGCTTTAAAAAAAAGTACTATTTCATTTTTGCAAGGTTTTGGTGCTGATTGATATACTTTTAAAGGAGCAACTTCAGAACACCCATCCATTATTGTTTTTATTTTACTGTGTATCAGTATAGTTTTAAGGAACGAGAAATGTGCGGGAATGAATTTTAAAGAATGGCCGGGTATTCTAATGTTTAGGTTTTTTCAACTATCAGCAAACTGAGTTTGCTTGAAACTTATAATATAACATTAAACTTAAAGGTTCGAGTTGTGCTGTACAAGAAGGGAAGAGAAGTTATCCAAGTGAAATTTAACGGCAAAGAAAGCACAAGTGCGAATTGGTATGCAATGAGTCGAATGGTTGAGTCTCCATGGACAGACATTAACACTGAACCAAAGAACGTGTTTAGCATTAAAGGAACTTGTCATCCCAAGGAATGCAGATCTTTTATGATTAACAGAAATTATGGAGGATGCGGAAAAGATTCTGGATGGTTGACGATGACAACTAACACCTGCGGCGGCTGGGAAAGACGCTTTCCGTTTGCTTCAATTATCTACAGCAAGATTGGTACCTATACCAACTGGAATACACACGGTCAGTGATTAACGACTGAGCTTGTTGATATCTTAATATTAGCTGTTGAGATTCGTACATCGTTTTCAAACAGTGTATTTGTCTAGTGGTGAGTTTACGGCCAATAAATGATATACAAAAACTCATGCAGTGAAAGATATTACTTTTTGAATTATATCATTTGTTATGCTGTTCAATCGGATGCACGCATCCAAACTCAATCGGATGCACGCATCCAAACTAAAAAATGTTGTTAGAAACTGAAACAGTTTTTGACTCACAGCTACCTCGAGACATTTAGTTACATCTGGGATTCTCTGATTAAGTTGCACAAATGTTTGTGACGGTTTGTGGCGGTCAGCGGTCGTCAGCAATGGCGGAGGTATTTTTCAGAGCTCCGTGATTTCTCACAAAATATCACTAAATCTTCAGAAAAACTTAATATTAAGATGAATTGCTGCTCTTAAAATTATATATATTTAGTGACAGTTTCCGACTGACCCATGCTACCTAACTCGATTAGCATAGCTATTTTTAGGTAGCAGTGGATCTTTTTATGAACATTTACTTTTTGTAACTATAATATAATTATAATATCAGAGGGCACAATAAAGTTTCAAGTTTCCTTACAAAAATAGAATCTTCCAGCTCATTTTTTTGGTTAGTTTGAGCACTGTTCACCAGTTTAGTGCTCGAGAAGAGTGGTTTTGCTTAACAATTTGAGTAATCTTGATTTTAATTATTTGATTCGTTTTTGGAATTAGTTTAAGTGATTGCTGTTACTAACGGATATTTGTTCGGAAACGTAAGGCAACTTTGAGAGCGGAATCTGGGAGAACACTTTGACTCTTTATAGAATAAGTTATCTGTGGAGGATGCTTGTCTCGGTCAAATTTGTCGCTAGGGGATAATCTTTAGCTTCTAAGCGGCCCCTGATTTTATAACATGTGGAATGAAGATTTATCGTATGGTTAAAAAACAACTATCAAGAATATCAGTAATGTTGAGCTTCAATAGTGACAAACAAAGTGTTACAATTTCTTTTTTTTTTTGTTACTTATAGCAAATGTTGGTCATGCAGACATCATGGCGGTGTATGTGCGTTAAACCATCAGGTAAGTCACACTTTGTCCGGTTAATTACAGCGAACATGCGATACAAACGATCAGCGGTGCAAGTCGATTCTGTCGTGCTTACCCATACTGTATCGAGAGTCGGTTTATGGGTGTCACTAGTATTTCGGTGCACACGATATTTTCCCTTTTGAGCGTCAAAATCCATGGTGACTCGTTAACATTGTTTACAATATTCCGGCTCCAAAGAATAATGATTAAAGGTTGATTGTTGCCGGGAGGTAAGTAGTTTGATTACAAACACAGCCACGCGTTGGCGATCATAGGACCGACAGTGCAGAACGAGTTCAATGTTTAATCAAAATATTAGACCAACTCAGCCAATATCTGAAAAGTTTTCATGCGTTGTCATTCCCGATTGAATCATCGTATCCACCAAAAAATCACCAACTTGAAGTGATCTTGTCAAAAATAAGTCAATGCTGCATATTTTTTCTCTAAATTGTTTTTAACCATACACAAAACAAACCAATTTCATCCATTCCTACCCTTGGATTCTTGGGCACATAAATTATTTTTTTTGTATTTAGCTGATTCCATATGAAAAAATATGTCTTTTACAAACAACAGTATTAGAATCTTGATAACTTTGTTTTAGCCGTTGCTTTTTTTTTTACCGTTTTTACTGACACTACTAATTATGGCAGTTTGTATTGGTTTAAGTCAAACGAACTTTATTTGTGTTAGAATCACTTATTTCAATTTCAATTCTTAAAACTAACTGGGCAGTATAGTTTTTTATAAATTCATCAATTTATGACGATGTATAATTGTCCCGCAGAAGATTTCATTGAACATGGTATTGATATAAAGGTACGTGTGCTGCTAGCATGCCGCTCTCCGCACTACTTCAACAGCATTTAGCCATTTTTGTAACTTATTTTCTCGTTTAAATTTTTGGTGCAATTTTTTGTAGCCATTTTTGTAACTTTTAGCCATTTTGCATTTAGCTGTTTTTGTAACTTTTAGCCATTTTACATTTAGCCATTTTTGTAACTTTTAGCCATTTTTTAATTAGCTGTTTTTGTAACTTTAATTTTTTCGTTTAACTTTTTTGTGCAGTTTCTGTTTATGTAATGTATCTCAGTGATATCGTCATTTAAATTTTATTTCGGGAACCCAGTAGTTGGATTTAGTTCTGTGGGTGAATAGATATCGTTAGGAACTGTTTCGTTTGAATGGCGACAAATCAGTGTGTGTCCTTTCCCGAAATGGCGCCAATGTGGTCGATCAACGTTGCGAAAGTTTCTTGCATCAAGTAAAACTTGTTTTGGAGAATTGTTCCACTAACTTTCGTGTCTTACTAAAACTAGAAATAGTTCTAGACGTCTCAGTCTCACTACGGTTGTTCCTGGCCTTAAGTTAGTAGCGGTAGCGTTGTCTTCAAAAGCAGAAGTGCTGTTGAAAAGTTAATTATTTTAAGTTGCACTGGAGATAACGTACTCGTAGCTATATGAAAATTATCTAAAGTAAATAGAAAATATTCTCTTGCTGAACAGACATAACTATAATCCAGCTGAAAAAATAGCAAAATCAGCAGGATGCCCAAATTGTATGCAATTCTACAATTGCAAGGACTCACTACGGATTTCTTTTATATTTCTGCAGGCGTTCGCACAAGGTCACACCACAAAACCGACAGCAGAACTTGTCAAGCCTTTAGTATGCTCCTTTTAGACGCTTAGACGCAGAATACCCGAAACAGTTTATTTTTAGTCTAAATTTGTTTTCAGACATCAAACTTTAAGTTTACATTAAAATTGCTAGTGGTTCTATGTATTGAATAAAGTTTGCTTAACAGAATGGAATTGTTTCTTTGTCACTTTCTTATATACACGCCGGATTTTCCGTCCAATATTGACAATAATAAGCTCACAGCATTTCTTTTAAAAAGTGGCAATGAAATAAAAAATGAAATTGATCGATATCTTCCTTTAAACCCTCTTGATCCCAAAAAATTGGTTTTGGCCAGTAGAACATTTCTGATACACACTGTTAAACCTCAAACTTTATATTTTTAGTTAGAAATGTTGCCATTTTCAGCGGGGCCAAAAGATCAATTTACAGGTGAAATCATTTATACTTGTATTGGGGCACTGAATTAGTGGGCATTGCGTCCTTGTCTGAACACAGCGCCATTTTGTGTCAGGGTATCAAGTGTGAACGTAGCCTTAGTTGTTCCTCCTAAGATAAGCTCTCGAGGCTTATTTTAAAAAATTATTAGTGCTGAATAAACAAATCTAAACAGGGGAAATGGAAAGAAATGGTGTAAATGAGATAAATAAGTACATTTGGTCTCTATTAGTAATAAAACATGTCACACTGTTAGTTAATGATAGTTTGCATGAAATCCAGAATGGAAGGACATCCAATGTTTTTTAAAAAACTTCATCACTACGACAGTTTTGAAGATCAAAATCTCACTTATCGTGTACTTAGTAATTTGAACTGCTCTTTCAATTTTTTTGAATTACTGACTTAAACAAGGCTGATAAACGTTTATGGCGAAAAAAGATAATTGCTCCGCCGTCACAACAAAGAAAGTTAACTGTTAGTGTTACGATTAAACCGGAACGCTCGCCAATAAAGTACAAGTTTTAAACTCAAGTTGCCGCAACAGTTTTTTATTATTTCACTGGTATTTTAAATAAAATCGCTTTTTTCCCCAGTTAAGTTTACTTTTGTTGCCTAACACTTGGACGTTAGTAAAACGAGTAGCGAAGTAACGAGTAATGAGTAAACCGAGTAACCAGAAAACGAGTAACATGAAAATTTTTACGCATTGAAAATTCAGAAATAAAGAGTAGACTTATTGCAATACTCTTATAAGTTTAATGACAGGTAGTCCGATCTCACATGTGGTGGATACTTACTACGAGTTCATGACTGAAATTGACAATTCACAAAACCTGAATGAAATCCAGCGTCTGGCGGCATACACCTGAAGATGCTGAGATTTAGCGAAATATATAATGGAAGCTGCTTATTTTACATATTTTTTTTCGAAATGTATACACAATTTTTACAATTTTTTTCAATTTCACATAAAACGTTTTAACAAAGTGCGTAGAAAGAGTGAAGAGACGGAAATAGAATGTCAAATTTTACAAATCGAGCAGAATGAAATTCTTCAATCTTTATATTAAAACTCTCTTCGTTTTTTAATTCAAGCTTACATATCCCCGGCCCTGTTGTACGCTGTCACAGAGGTGCAGGCGCGTACCCGGTATTTTTTTGCGGGAGGGATTGCATCTCAAATTTGAGCGGACCTTGTGTCAGCGGTCCTTAAAAAATTACATTAGCACAAACTGTGTAGTGTATGCGGTTCTCGTGAAAATAGACAAAATGGTTATAAGTTTTTTGGTTACTCGGTTTACTCGTTACTCCATTACTCGTTTTAGTAACACCCCCTGACACTCGTTGTAATTCACTTTAACCAGACTTTGCATGAGGGAAAAAAGGCTGCAAGACTTTTAAATCATACATCCAATCTTTCAATACATTTACCTAACTCGATCGGGTTAAAATTTAAGGAAACAGTTTTGTCATCTCTTGGTTATCAGGTTGCTTCGGTACCAGTTTTCTTGTGCTGGTTTGTTGAACGCGATAGCTACCAGTCTTCCAATAATTACTCGGGCTTCCTGTGGCTTTATTTTTTCGTCTTGAGACGCAAAACGCAGTCTAGCAAGTAAAGCGCATGCGTAACTAAGGCTAGGTCAGCGCATGTGATATAACTTGTTACTCGTGCCGGCAGGCGACGAGTCTAGAATTCGGCTCAGTGTCTTTTTTTTTTTTTTTTGGGGTCGAGCTGTTACAACGC
Source organism: Zoanthus pulchellus (assembly GCA_027575285.2). NCBI lineage: Eukaryota > Metazoa > Cnidaria > Anthozoa > Zoantharia > Zoanthidae > Zoanthus > Zoanthus pulchellus. The sequence goes on along the minus strand of JAOBRB020615893.1, from coordinate 42 downwards.
ATGCGTAGTTTGGACATTGTGATAAGATTGCACCACAGAACA
>JAOBRB020614929.1:0-18224 GCA_027575285.2 Zoanthus pulchellus | reverse complement strand
TGGAAAAATAAAATGAAGTTGAGAACGCTTCAATCGCGAAACTTAATGCCCTTTTTTCATATTTGCCTATTGAAATCATGAAAATAAAACCCTGCGAAATATTGCCTCGCCAAAATCGGGAAATTAAGTACCTGCGAAATTAAGTACCAATAAGGTAAATCAAAAGCACCAAAAGTTTATAGCTCTTTTAAAGCTTAATATTCTTTAATTTTTTTATGGGAAGTACATGTAAACAAGTTACATTGATCAAAGAGCACAGGTACGTACTGGTACCTGGGGCCTGGCTTCTAGTCAGAACCTTCATAGATCAACTTAAGGTTATCAGTAAAGAATAAAAAAACATTAGTTTTTGTTCGTAATTTTTAACCAAAGTGCGTAAGTTCACAAGATGCAACAAGCCCTTAGTATGGTTGTGACCAGAAGAGCATATTAATTTGTATATAATGCTTGTGTGCATGCTATTGAATACTCTAAGGATTGGGTGGAAAGTTTCTCAATAAAAAGTTCTCTATTTGTATTATGTATTGCTCACTGATATCTAAACCCACGTTTTAAGAAGTGTCCCCTTTTTGCTTTTGACAGCTTTCCGCAAAGCCTCTCGAAGATCACGCTGAATGAAATTCTCTGTTTCCTGGTGGATCGTATGCCGAATAGCTTCTGAGAACACAGGCTCCAACCGCGACATTAGTGCATATAGCCCCTTGATCATGGCAATGACCTGTGGTAACAAATTGGGCACATTACACAAACAAAAAAATCAAACTATGTCATTGGCTCTTAATTACATTACTACACTGGAACCATCACGTAAAGAACAGAGGAAATGTTTTATATTACTTTGTGTTTGTAAAGAACAATTTTTGCTTTGAACAAAGTTTGAAATATTTAGCTTGTGTTGATGACAACCCAAAAATAGTGGAAGATTCAAGAAATTTTGTGGAAGACCAGGAGAACGGTTCCAAGAAAATCTTGAGGTTCCTGCCAAAGGAGCAAGAGTTGACAGCTAAGTAATCCAACATTAAGTGCCTTAGTTCACATGCTGCAACAAGCCATTAGTATGATAGTAACCAAAAGAGCATATTAAATTTTACATAATGCCAGTGTTTTCACAACATTTGAAAGTAGACGTTGTATTTTGTTCAGTAGGAGTTGCAAGGCACAAAGGGCCTTGCTCACTATGGGGGTACGGAGGGAAAGTAGGCGTCGCTAATGGAAAAAAGTTGCTGTCGGATGCGACGGCCGACGGCTAGTTTTGAAAACACTGAATGCTCATGTGCATGCTTTTGAACACTCTAAGGTTTAAATGGAAAGTTTCCTAATGAAAAGTTCTTTATTTATTATGCATTGCTCACTGCTCACAGTTTGAGAACCATGGCAATAAAATGTAAACATACATTGTGAGCTATATGTAATTATATTTTAGAAACACCATAAGTTGTATTACTGGCCCCATATATTTATAAGAAAGTTTATTACCTCAACCAGTGCAAATTTTTCCTCGCTGTTATAGTTGTATCGTGTGGCCTGAAATTTTATTCAAAAACAGCAAAAGTAGAAAATACTATTTATTAAACTTCTTTAAAAAGAAAAAACAAAAAGAGCAGAAATGGCAAGTTACTTGTTGTAACCATTAGAAAACGAATATTGACATAAATTCATCAAAGTCCATCTAATTTTCCTAGTGGTTTTTAAAATCTTAGATCAGGCCTCTACCTAATAACTTAAGAATTAATGAGGCTGTTTACATTAAGTTACATAAACCACCTCTTAACAAACAAGTTAAACATGTAAATTTAAAACTTTCTTTTTAATTTCCACATCGTCTCCATTGTACTGAAATACTGTCATTATTGTTTCACTTTGTCCACACTGAAGATGGCATATGTAAATGGCGAAACCTGTCTGTGTAAAACTTAAAAATGTTGTGTGTTTCCTTAATGTTATTGTAAAATTGCTGCTCCTTAGACATTTTGGATATAGTTCATTTAGTTTTAACAGATGAACTATTAATGAGTTTGATCCGGCCACCCTTGTTTACGGGGATAAAACCGGATCAAAACTGGATTGATGATGATGATGATGAGATGGTGCATGCAGACATTTTCCAATTAGAAATTAGAAGTCAAGATAAGAACAGGGAAAACAAACCTTCTCATACTCCTCAGCTTCTTCAGGACACTGTGCATTCGAATATTTGTCTGCAGGGTGTAGCAGCTTCCAAGAATACTAATTACAAAAGCAAGTAAACAACTTTAAAACAGGGCTCGACGTTGCGACCTGTGGGGTCCCCAATGCAACTTCATTTGGTCGGCTGGCGACTAACTTTTCACTCATGGTTGCCAGTCTGGACTCCATGATTTCAAGTTATAGTTAGGTGCTAGCAACCAAATTTGAAAATTTAGAAGCCAGCTGGCCCCAAGATTTTTTTTCTAAAGTCGAGCCCTGTAAAATATGTAAACATTTTTCATCATTTGAAAAACTTTAGTAGTCTGTGCACAGAATAATATTTATAACATTTTAGATGCTTTGATATCATTGAAATACAACAACAATCTTTATTAACATTTGAGAATAATATTACAAAAAATATTGCTCTTCACAATTAGTCAAATGACTATTGGAGGCGAAGCCAATAAAAAAAATTACATAAATTCATAAATAAAGTAAAAAAGAAAAAGAAAGAGTGGCTACAATTATTGGTAATAATTACTTGAGCATAGGATTAGACAACAGAAATGATTACAGACGTTTTCCTTGACACTAAAAGTTATGCACTGTATGTTGTGGTATAATTTTTTTTGCATTACTTCTTCTTTTCTTTAAAACTTGTTATCTTACTACCACAAGCAAAAGCAATGGATAATAAAATTGAACCAAAAATATATAATTTTATGTAGCAGTTCTGCAAAAATTGCTATAATTTTAAATAATAACAATTACCTTAATTTTGAAAGGCTGCAATGTTTTATAAAGTAACAAAAATATCTAGATTACCAATATGCAATATATATTATTGTATTTAATGTTTTTAGAAAGATTTACTGTATGTTATAAATTAATTTGCTAAGACAACAGTAATGAAATCCTTTTCCAAAGGAGTTATATAGCTATCAAGGTTTATCATACAGTAGACGTCATCCCAATGAGGTTTTTGAAGTTTAGAAAATATTATGAAGTTATCTATGACAGGTATTCATGGCTGCAGAAATTCTGGCCTTGTCCAAAAGGTTAACAAAATTATTTTAATATCCTAAAATAGATATCAAACATATAATCTTAATTCTTTCCATACTGTTAAGTATAAAGAAATTACCAGCTCCATAACTTGGGCAGTCCAATTGGACAATCGCTGCAGTCCTCGTAATGCAAGGGTCATCAGTTCTTTGTACTGTTCTTCATTTCTTGGTATGGTACTTGATGTGATCATCTAAACAGAATATGTAATCATTGTCATCATTTTCATGATCAACAGCTTCATTGTTACAGTCAACAACACTATTTATTATTATGATTATAAAATATTACCATTACTATCATCACCTCATACAACATCACCACTGTCATCATCACCATAATTATAAACACAATCATCAATCATCACCATCACCATCAACATCATCACTATCACCACCACCATCACCCACATTATTACCACCACCATCACCAATATCGTTATCATCACCACGATCATCATCATCATCACCACCATTATCATTTCCACCCCCATCATCGCTATCACCACCATTGTCATCACCACCACCACCACCACCACCACCATCATAATCATTATTACCAGCACCATCATCATCACCATCATCACCATCACTATTACCACCATCATCATCATCACTATCACCACCATCATCATCACTACTTTCAACACCACCATTATCATCACCATCACCACCATCATCATGATCATCATCACCATCATTATCATCACCACCATAATTATTACCACAATAATCATCACAATCATCAGTACTATCACCATTATTACCACCATCATCATCCCCACCATTATTATCATTACCACTATCATTATCATCACCTCAATCACCATCATCATTACAGCAATTATCATCATTATCAAAATTACAACAATCACCATCACCACGATCATTATCTATCACCTCAATCACCATCACCACCTTCATCATTACTATCACCACACCATGATAATGAACAAGGAATCTTAAGCAACTAAAAAGAACTGAATTACATTCAAACATTATGATTAACATTCAAATCTATATATTTTTCAACTACTGACAATGAACATGGAATCTTAAGCAACTACAAAGAATTGAGCTACATTTAAACATTATGATTAACATTCAAATCGATATATCTTTCAACTACTGATAAAGAACATGGAATCTTAAGCAACTACAAAGAATTGAGCTACATTTAAACATTATGATTAACATTCAAATCGATATATCTTTCAACTACTGATAAAGAACATGGAATCTTAAGCAACTACAAAGAATTGAGCTACATTCAAACATTATAATTAACATTCAAATTGATATATCTTTTAACTACTTTCATATTAAGTCATGTCAACCTACAAATAAATATTATATACTGTCTAATAATAGTAATGCAAAAATAGGAAATATCTATACATTGAGTAACTAGTAAACTGTAATTGAACTGAGTTCATTATTATTGATTCAATGCAGGACTATCTTTAAAAAAAAAACAACTGGTGTCCAGTGTCACATACTTCATTGTTATATCTAGCCAGCTCACTAATAAAGCGAATGTGCTCATCTTTGATACCATCAATTTTGGCCATCAGATTGTACTGTGCAACAATTTTTTCATCAGCTGATTCAGAACAACAGGTCCACTTGTCCTTCATGGAATCGAAGTGTGGGCAGTTCTTGATGTAGTCAGCGAGAGCAATTTGCATGTCACCAAATAGAGGAACAACTGGCAGTTGCTTAAGATAAAGAAGTTGCAAAATAATAAAATATAAAAATCAATTTTACATTTTGTATGATTAAGAGCAAATATCATTAATATTGAAAATATTTAGGAAGAATTTTAAATTTGGTCTTTCAGATTAATTTGAAAGACTACCACGTTAATTAACAAAAAAAAATTTCAAGTTTATCATCTTTTTTTACTTACAAAGTGTATGAACAAGTTTGTTTCATGACTTTGAATACATCCACAAAGTTTGATTGAAAACCAAACACAGATTGTTAAGTTAGGGGGGTAGGGACTTTGTAAATTCAGACTAATGGAAATTTTTTAAAAAAAATTCAAAACCAGCAGGTATAGGGGGATGGTCAATTTCAAATAACGTCGTAATCACAGCACTTTATTTAATTGGGCTGAGTCACAGGGCAACAGAAATTCCCACTAAGGTACTGAATTGGGGTGTGAAGGCTAGTCACGTGACTTACCTTGCTCCAAACTTTGCCTTGGTGAACAAGATATCCCTAGACCTGAAAACCAAATCCACCCCCCAAATCGTAACCCTAACCCTAAATCATCAACCCTAACCGTGACTAAAGAATGACCCTAACCCTATTCATCACATCTATGTGTCAAAAAGCTGGGCCATTTTTGCTTAACCCTTTCGCTCCCAGGAAGTTTTTCGATTTTGAACGATTTTTTGTATCAAAACAATTAATTAGCTTTCTCAACTCCATATTAGGCATTGCCATGGAAACATCCCACATGTGTAGTCCCCAGGGATTGTGTTTTCAGTTTATGAGGCAATGGTGTTGTTGAAGTGTCTTATCGATGCTGTAGCCGCCGTTAAAAGTGGGTTTTTGCAAGTTTTCGAGCCTTTTTTGCCTCTTTTCACTACTGGATAGCATCATGAAGCTTGAAGATAGCATTTGAGCTTACTTGCTGAAAGAAACCAGCGAGGTGTCACACTTTTTAGCGATTTTTGCTGTTTTGTTACACCAAATTTTTAAATTGTTGCGCAAGGTAAACTTTTAAAGAAGTTAAATCACAACATTTGAGAGAAATGGTGAAAAAGAAGATCAAGTGATGAAGAGCTTCAAAAGCAATTTGGTCAAAATAAATTTAAAACTTTTGATTTTGAGTAAATTTTTTTCAGTTTCTTACCTTGAAGAACTTGTCAATCTTGCTCAAGTTGATTCTTTTTTTCTGGTCAAGTTTAAGAAAGTTGGTTGTTTCTTTGCTGTCCATGACAAACACCAGGAATGCAATGACCTAAACATAATTATAATTATATCAATTATTTAATAAATTTATCGAAAATAATTTCCCAGGAATACAAATCACACTTAGCTCAGCAAACTATTTTAAAAACATTACCATATATATTATGGGCATTTTAAATTTAAATCAAGCCCAAGTACATTATGTTAAACTAATTTTTTGAAGCCAAAACTGGTGTTTTTCAATAATTTTTGAATTTTATTCAATTGACAGTTTGCATAAATTATATCATTTTTACAAGACATAGTACACCTATTTCTTCTCGTGCTAATAATATGAAGAAATGATTTCTTATAATTTATATCTTCTCCTCTGTGATTCCCCTTCTGGGTAATGAAATTTGGTAAGATTTTTACTTATTTAAAAAATGTAATTTGAGTTTTAGAATTATGCATTATTTTGGCATCTTAATTCACTAGCTCAAACTCAAAACATCAAAAACTGATAACTTTTGATTGAAACATACTATTCCAACATGCTGTAACCTGATAGTCACAACTAAAAATTCGAAAACACACGGCTGATTCTACCATATACATGAATTCATGTCATTGTGTCCTGAGACACACTCGTCTTTCTGTTGGACAAAGAGAATATTGAACAAAGGATCTAATTGGATTAAGACTAAAGCTGAAAAGCTATTGTCTCATCAAAATGAAGGGTCTATAACTAGTGCAAAATTGACGAATGTGAGTTTGTATGAAAAGAGAAATTCTCCCAAAGGTTTTGAATACATTATAGGGATAATGTAGGGAGAGACAAGAACTTTATCAAAACTGACTTACATTGTTTTTGCACTTTAAATATTAATTATTCTAGTTGAACATTAATGAGCTGGGCTCCCCAAACTTTCTAATGGTCTCCCAAATTTTTCAAGAAGGGGTCAAGAGGAGCTCCAAAGATCAAAACCTGGATAAATATCTGTGAGTACATATAGGTCAGTTCTACCTTGAGAAGCATGTGCTTTTCGTGAGACAATATATAAAGATTGTTTTCAAAGAACTTGCAACACAAGTTTAGCACATCTGCAAGCACATCTTCATAGCCTGGGATTTTTTCCAAACCATCTTTCAGCATAATTGTCAACTTCTTTTGAGTCGCAAGAAACAGGGAAAGATTCTGCGATTCCTGTATCATAGACACATCTCCAGTTCCTCTTCTAAGGAAGGTATCTGCCCTGAAATTGCAACATAATCTGCTAAGTCACCAATAACTCTAAACTTTAATGTTTTTACAATTATAGACCTCTGTATAGAACTGATACTAATAGCTATTAACCATTAGCTGTAACTAACGACAGCATATAACTATCCCAGCATGCAGAGTTCAAGAAATTTCCAATACAGCCATCATGGGCAAATAGAACTTGTGGTTGGTCAAGAAATTTTTCAAAGTCACTTGCCTGATAGAAAAAAGCTCAGAGAGGCCTTACATGTTCTTGGGCAAGCTGAAAGTTGTCTCAGGCAAGCAGGAATTCATGTTTTTGTCAATCCTGCGATGAAGCACTGATACATCATAGTTCAGGACCAAGTAAAAGCTGTTGCTTAAATTAAATTTTCAATCAAGAAACGGCAGAAAAAAACACACCACACCTCTAAATGTTTACATTATGCTTCATCAAATATTCAGTTTTCTAGCAACTCAAGAGCCAACAAGTAATTTATGACCTTTTAAGACATTTTAAAGCAAAATGTCACAAAATTGAAGACCAATGGAAATCGAAAAAGAAACCCTTTCTAATAAAGACTCTTCTTTGTATGGAGAATATTCCCATTTAGTTAGTGATTACATAATTTTGCTATGCCTTTTACTGTAAGAGCTCAGAAAAAACCTTAATTGTTAGCTCACACATTAGAACATTCATGGTGTACAGTTATCCTAGAAATCTTTGAAAACTAAGGTCTTCAATAGTAAATCAGAAGACATTTAAACAGTCTTAACACCATTATTAATCCATTTAATACAGTCAAGCCTTTGCTATACACTATATAATGTAATAAATAATTTTATTATTAACAAAACATTTTCTCACCTTTTGAAGAATGCGTGGTCATTATTAAGACAAGCTTTCATGTTTTTCAGAGCATCAAGCACAACAAACATGTTAATAACTTTCCCAAGAGTCAGAAGATAAGTCTCTGAGATGAAATCTTTCCTTCTCTCAGGATGACTTAAACTCTTAATCTGTTGGCAAAACTTTGTCGCTGCATCTTCACAAAAGTACATGAAGCTTTTAAGTTTTTTCACTTCAGGTTCAAGTACTTCAACTGTCTTTTGATAAATCTCAATTCTGTTTGGTTGATCATCACTTTTCACCTATTTAATCAGAAAATTAAAATAAATCTTTATTTAAATTATACACCATCAGGGTCCAGTTGTTCAAAAGCCAATTAGCATTAATCCAGGGTTCAATGTTTATCGCACGATCTAGTTTCCAATCTTAGAAGAAGAAATTTGAGCTTTAATTTTGTGATTAACAATGCTTTTCCTAGAAAAATCCAATCAGCTTTCATAAAACAATAACCATTTACCTTTTCTTAAAGAAGAAATTCTTCCTTGAATTCTTGCTCAACCCAGGGTTAAACTTAACCAGCCTTTGAACAACTGAGCCCTAATCAACATCATTTTAATTATTTCAGAATTTTTACCTAGTTTTCAAGAACATACTGGCTTTTTTATAACCTTTTTAGCAAATATTATTCACCCTTTTATATTATTTAATCTCTATCTATTTTTGCATTTTTATATTCTCTCAACCTGATCCCATATTTATTTATTGAATAAGTTTGGGAGAACTTTACTTTTAATCTTCAGCAGGTTACTTTGTTTGATCAATTTTCATTTTCTCATGACCAAATGTCATATTTGGAATCGAAACTAATTGTAGACTCACACACAATTTAGACTTGTATCCTCCTGATAGAAAGTGGGCAGACGTGGTTGGCAAGGGTGGTAAGATCTGTGCTCTCCAACCAGAAGGTCCTCAAATTGATTCTGGCACTTTGCCAATATTTGAATATTAATTTGTGTGACCTTCTTTCTGCCTAAGGTAGCTCAGCTTTCCGTCCTTCTGGGGTAGGTAAGTGAGTACCAGCATCTGCTGGAAGCTAACCAGCAAAAGATTAGTGTTCTGTCTGGAGGGAGTCAAAGACTCTCATCTGCTTAATACTACAGAAACCAGAGATAATCACCAGCCCCATGGGGCACTAGGCTCGTATAAAGATTTAGCTTAGGGTAGTGATCCCTGTGTTGTGGTCTGCCTGTTCTTCTGGGGGCATTTCTTGATGACATTATATGTGAGCCGCTCCAGCGGACTATTTAAGACTCTCAACTGTTAAACCTTGTACTAATCATTGTAATCATTATATCCATATGAAAAGGGCACTATATAAATCCTAAGTAATTATTATTATTATTATTATCATTACTATTATTATTAGCTTAGCTAGCAGCTGATAAACAGTATATATTTTGTTGTTTAACTTTTTTCTTGCTATGTATAATTTATTTGTATTATGTAAGGAGAAGCTTGGAGTTGATGATGAAATGGATTGAAGGGTTAATAAAAAATCTTTTAGAAAAACATTTACTAGAGCAATCAGAGATAAGAAATGCATTTAGGGTCCCTACACCTTCATGGTAACCGAAGAATAACAAGATGAAAGTGAATATTTTTTGCCCATGTATCACGACATCAACAGCAATGTTACTGGAAGCCACAAGGATGGCTCTGAAAAATCACCTTAAGTTTCTGATTTACACAATATTTCTTTGTGTAAATCATTCATGTTTGCTTCTTTGTGAATAGAAAAGCAATTTAATGTTTCTCCATGAAAATATCTTGACAATTTCATAGAAAGTTTTTTTGTAACATCCTCACAGTCTCGACAATTTAAAAATAAAACTTTTCATGTTGCAATTTTAGCTAAAAGCGAAGCCGGCACTTACAGTATCTCCAGTTTCTGTAGTGTTAAGCGGATGAGAGTCTTTTAACTTCCACTGGACGGGATGCTAATTAATCCATCACAGTACTCATTTACCTACCCCTGGAGGATGAAAAGCTGAGTTGGCTTAGGCGGTAAAGAAGGTCACACAAACATTCAAATCTCGGCAAAGTGCCGGGATCGAACTTGGGACCTTGTGGTTAGAAAGCAAAGATCTTACCAACTGTACCAATCATGTCCACCTGTTGCAATTTTAGCAGCAAAATACAAGAGCAAGATTGATGCATTCCAACATGCAGTTATAGAATTTACAATGTTCTTTGTTACCATAGTTTACACATCTGTCCTCATTGATGGTTCCTAATATCTGTGTCGTAACTTTGAAACAGTCGTACAATCCAGACATGCCCTGGCTTTACCAGCATCTAGCTGTTATGTATAACCAGGGTGGAGTAAAATTAAATATAATCTGGATGGGGTGAAATTTTCCTTAACTGGGGTGGGGTAAAATTACTTACTGAAGGTACTGCTCTGGAACAGCTTCTCCATGTGTACAGCATGACAGCATACTTGTGACCCTGCTCTAGCATCTCATTCTGCGAGTCAATGACATAAACTCTGTTACATCATTTCACATGAAATACTGAAGAGACATAAAAAATTTAATTTGTGAAATTACTGATTTAGTGATAATATTTAGAAAGAATTAGACAAAACTTTCCTTTAGACCAAAGCTTAGCAGTTTACTATTGATCAGTGAATAGAAATTGCCACTCTTAAAACCATACAAATCTTTCTGAATATGGCTTGGTCAAGACATTGGAAGGATTTGTATGAAGTCATTAGAGCTACCTTTGACACCTGTAGTGACTCATCTTCTTTCAAAATATCCTTTCCTACTTTAAATCTTAAATTTGACAATTTAGTAATGAAAATGTAAATTCTACACCGTAAAAAAGAGAATACTTACTGACGTTTATGACGTTAGTCCGTTTACTCCGAAGAAGGACTAACGTCCGAAACGTCAGTAACTATTCTCTTTTTTTTGGTATAGACTTTACATTTTCATTACTAAATTGTTTCTTAAGAAACACCGACGCAGCTCAAACTAGTTTACCACTAGTTATTTTTCTGTCTTAAATTTGTCAGCCCTGATTAGATCGTCTTGTGTCAGGGTGAGGAATAATAATGGTACCATATATCAGAACTGAGTGGAGACCAGTTTGTCTGTAATCATACAAGTGAGCAAGACAGCAAAAGCAGGTATCAGATCTGTTAATCACGAGCATGATTGCTAACTAAATTGGACAAAATAAAACCCTGTTATCAAGTCATCATAATCACTACAATTTCTAAAAGGAAACAAAAAAAGGCAACTTAAACATTAATTATTTATAAAATTTTACAATTTTTAACTTACAGCAAGTATAATTTCTGAAAAAATAAGGTAAAATTTTTGTATTGGGGCCAAATATTGTCATACACTATCAAAATGTTTGCATAAATAATTTGGCCCCAATATGAAAATTATGTCAAAAAAAATTATGAAAAAGCTTAAAAAATAGCATTAATCAAAAAAGGACCCTGTATAACACACGCGTGGGTAAGTTTCAGTGATACAAATGTAAATTAAACTAAAGCTAAATTGCAGAATACCCGGCCATTCTCTGTAATTTATTCTGTGCATTCTTCATTCTTAAGAAATATATGCGCAGTTAAATCTAGAACAATAGTGGATGGGTATTCTGCAATTGCTCCTAAACTAAAATAACAAAAAAAGAATCTAATCGTGACTGCTGTGAATAAATCAGTTTGACAATACTGAGAATGGGCACGGCAACTATCGAATACCCTGCAGCTGTCAGTAATAAAACGGTAATTAGTTCTGCAGATTCATTCTTCTCTAAAAACAAATGTCCAGAATTATAATAACGAGAGTGGCAGAGTATTCTATAGTTATTCCCTGAGAGTGTTTCATTTATGCAATAACTATTTTTGATAACATAAAATGCAATGTAATGGCTAATGATTACCTTCATTCTATGTTAAGATTATAAATATGACTGTTTTGCTAATTTTTTTAGCAGCATAACAGCTATGTCTGTTCCGATTGTCGATATCTTTTTCCATCTAAATTAATACCAAGGTTGTAAAGGGTTGTTCCTTTGACCATTGACTTCGAAAAGAATGTTTAGAGATTAATACATTCTTCTATCAAACTTAACGGGCTTGTAAAGTTCATCAAGAGAATGATGTATTCCTTCAAAAAACAACCGGAAATAACTTTCTATTTGGTATACTGACAACACCTACCAAGCCCTTATGAACATCTGCTTCCTCCAAATATTTGCTGATACATGTTATAAACGCCTTGCTGTCTTCGAAATTTGTGTCGAAATTAGCAGTATATGTAACAGAAGCTGGTGGAGCTTCGATCTGAGGTTGTTCATCCGGAAGAGAGATGGTTTCAAGCTGACGAACATTGCAAATCGCCTCCTCCAATGTCGCCATGTTTATTTCCCATCTGCCTTTGCCGTGCGCTGCGACTTGAACATTTTGTGGATGAGTGGGGACTGCAGAAAAATTAGCGACAAGCGTGACGTAGGAATAGAAAATTTTGCAGCGCAGTCCGCAGAGCGAGTATAACCATGAATAGAATGAAAGAATAAAAATATGGATGGATATACCGGGTGGCCCAAAAAAAGTACACCTTTTCGATTCATTGGGTAGATAAAAAACTAATAGATATCTGAACAGACATAACTATAATGCTGCTGAAAAAAAAAAGCAAAACAGTTACTGTTCATCAGCAGGGTGCCCAAATTGTGCCCAAACGTGCCACAAGCTCGTCGCGTTTACTGCTAGATTTTAATCCTCTACATTTTAACCAACGTTTAAGCTGATCAACAGTATATTCTTCAGGATCTCTTTCAAATTTAGAGCCATGGACGCTGTCGTCAACGGTGAGGATCGTATAAGATTGATTTACATTGCTCGCCATTCGCACATTTCCCACTACAACTGCCGATGTAGATATGGATTTTGTTTGTCTGAGTCGCGGCGGGGAATAAAGTTTCATGACGTCAGTAGTGCACATCGCTATTCGACTAAGATTTGACATTTGCACTAGGCCTTACTCACTTGAAACCGCATCTGATCTCACATAAACAGTGGCATAGGAAGCGGGGGGGGGGGGAGGGGGCACGGGGGCCGCCCCACTTTTGGCCATAAGAAAAATATATATTTCATAATTTGAGGGAAATGCAGGATAAAATAAATCACCATTTCTGGGACTTCAAAGTCTATGTTACATAGGCCTATGCCACAAACGTTATTTAAAACATGTTACTCCAAAATGAAAGAGTGCGAAATCTGTAGCCCAGTTATTGCCAACGAGCCAGCCGAGCCAAGAGGCGAGGCTGGCGAGGCGGCAGCTCATAGAGCCGTGTGTACGTGAGATTTAGGGAGAAAAATTCTCGATTTCAGCGTAACTTTTAATTTGTTAACAATAGCGATTCTTTTAAGAGCCCAATCATAGGATCGAATTTATTAATCAATTATTTCTACATCAGCTAATCACAGCACGATTTGTTTCAAAATCGCATTTACACTTCCGAATTATCCAGTTTTTTTTTTGAATTGCTCGTTGGCACTTAGCGAGAGCTACTTCTAGTTAACTACTCATACTACAGTCGCTTTGAAAACATCTCTGAGCTTAATTCTTTGATTTCAAATTCATGCTATTTTGCGCGCAATAAATGTGGTAAACTTTACTGTCACGTGATGGTTTTTGAAATACGAAGCTCCTAACATTGTTTAATAAAAAATAAAGTAGAAATATCATTTTTTAAAAACTTCTGGTTACTTTATGTTTTCAGTTGTTGTTTGGTCTTTGGATTGAAAACGGAGCAATCGAGTGAAGTAACTTATAGTTCAAAATAAGCAACTAGATCGGTTGGTGGTTCCCAGTGGCAAGCGAAGATACACAACGTGATCATTAATTTGAAAAGTACATTACTTAAAAACATTTTGCATTTTTTTGAAACGAGAAATTGATTTTATCAGCACAAAAAATGATGTAGTTGCGCAGCCCGAAACAGCCAGCAAAAATATTTATGTAGACGAAGTGAAATTTCATTGGAATCACTTTGTCTGGCGAGGCGGCAGCTCATAGAGCCGTGTGTACGTGAGATTTAGGGAGAAAAATTCTCGATTTCAGCGTAACTTTTAATTTGTTAACAATAGCGATTCTTTTAAGAGCCCAATCATAGGATCGAATTTATTAATCAATTATTTCTACATCAGCTAATCACAGCACGATTTGTTTCAAAATCGCATTTACATTTCCGAATTATCCAGTTTTTTTTTTGAATTGCTCGTTGGCACTTAGCGAGAGCTACTTCTAGTTATAGTCATTTTATGACGAGAATAATATATCTAATATCAGTATAAATAGGGTACGTACGTAGCGCCGGCTGACATGTTGTTGATAGATATGTACAAACGCGCTGCCATGTTCTCAAAGTGTAATTTGCACCTTGCGACCGCAAGCTTGACACATTCGGTGGACACCGCTGAGACAAAAATGTTTGGTCCGGGGCTCGTCATATAAAACAAAGCGTGTAAGTAATCAGCCAAGGGGCGAAGGGGGGGGGGGGGGCGGTATGCTTATGGTACATTGAGTTTTTTAAAGTTCTATCGCTTGATTTGTGAGCCATGCTCATCCTAATACTATATGCAGGCGTGTTTTAAAATCACAGAATCAGTAATAAAAGAAAGAAATGAATGAGGTACCAGATCAAAAAAAAAACTCCATCATTTCGGCACAGGCATAACTCTGGGTTTTTTTTCTTCGATTCACTTCTTCTTTCCTTGAAGTTTTTTCGTCATTTCGTCTGACCTTGAAAGAATTTCAGTGTCCTTTCCTAGAGCACCAAACAGACTTTATAAAAAGGAAAGTTATAATTTTTCTAGAATTTTGAGATACAGATTTTACGGCGAAAGCTAAGAAATCTGAATAATTTCACCAACGACAATCATTCAAACGAATAAGGCATGGGGCCGTATTGTGCTTTATAATTATAGCTGTATCTTCTACTGATTTCCGGAACTGAGGCTGCAAATCCACATCGTTTCCAAAGTATTTTTCATGAAGTTAATGGACCGCATAAATTAATCGAATATCTTAAGCGTGGCTTTATATATATATCCTCGTTTTGGTAACACACTCTTATGTTACACAATTTGCGAACGAGGCTTGTCTGAGCGGGAGGCCAGTTTAAAATGTTGACCGAAAACCGTTAAAACGGCGGCTGGTCAATTACCTCTACTGGAAAATTAGTATTCTCAAATAAGTTTAATTTTATTATATTTGCAATGCGGTACAGTTTACAAAGGTAGGATTTTTTACAAACTTATTTTACAACATTTGTTCCCTAACTGTTTTAGTTTGATAATGGCACGACTATTGACTCATAATCAACTATTAAAAAATGAAATATTTTAAGCACTATAATTATAAGAACATGAGGCTGAAAATCACCAAAAATTTAACATGTTAAGAACATGCTGAGGCTAAGAAACGATGAAGAACATTGATTTATAATGAAATAATTCATACAGTGTTATAGAAAAGATTGCTTGGGCTTTTGGACTAAACTTTGCAGATAACAATTTTACATCACAGGTTTTTCATATACCATATTGCTGTTCTCAAGTAAAGTTCTTGGGACAAACTTTCGTACGAGCAACTGTATTTCATATTCGATACAGTACAAAGTAAATTTACAAATCAATGTATACAGAAACGTACCTCATACGTTATATGTATTATTTTAATTTATATTATCTATAATCAGTAAAGATATTTTAAGAACATGTTTAAGAACATTTGAGGCTGATATACCGAAACTATTTCAGCCTTAGGCTTAGTCGAAAAATTCGACATTCTTAAATAAAAAAAGAGTGTATAAAATTCGCTGTAGATTTGTAATGTGTGCACGGCTAATTTTCTTTTAATAAATTTTAGAGATTTTTCAGGTATACCCGTTGTTTGATAGTATTCAGACTATTTTAGCCTATTTTGTAATACAACTTTACTAGTTGTAAGTGAAAGCAAACACTTTTGTATTTTATTTACTCAGTTAATAAAATAATAACTAAGCGGTGAATCCTTGTAAGCTATCTATGTATTCCAGTCATTATGCGGATTGACTACTATCATAATTTCGTATTCTAACTCACAGTTAGGCGTTTGTGACTTGGTCCATTTGTAAATTTGTTTCAATAACAAAGTTTTCTCAGTGGATTTTTGTTGTAACAAAATCTTTGTGTCTTAAGAAAGAATGTCCACTAAGACCGAGCGGGATGTGGCACATGTTCAAAAATCGAATTTCTTCATATTTCGTCCATAGTTGGCGTATGGTATGGTAAGAAACGTGGGAGTATTTTTTTCTTTTGAATATTAATTTAAAATCCATAAAATATTTATTTTCCGTCACCACCCTGCAAACAGCAAAAATTCGCTTTTTCATGTCTCGTCACTTAGCCCTGAAAATATAATCGTTTTTACTTCGCATCGCTAAAAATCCGCAATACAAGACTGGAATCGTGTTTACCTTGTATTAATAGGTAATTTGAATAGAAATATTAACTTCTAGCTTGAACTTTCAGATCACAGGAAGTAATTAAAAACAGGCAAAATTTCACCGAAATAATTTTCTCTAAATAGCGAGAGTTTTCAAGAATAATAAATTGTCCCGGTAAAACAGTAAATCGACAAAAATATATATTTCTAGCTATACATAGCTATACCTCACAAAACGTTACGCTAAATTCGGTAAGACTTCAGTGGGAAAAAAATCCTAAAGTATCTTAGTTTTAGAGTTCGACTGCTTAAAAAACTGTTCCTTTCATTAATTAAAAAATTGCTCCATCACTGTGGACTTTGGACCGTCGTAGAGTTTTGTGTTCCTACTTCCCATCTCCAGAAGAAGTTTCATCGTATCACTATAACACAAGCTTTAATTAAACAGTTAAGCTTTATATATAGGTCCATGCATTTCAGCAAATCTACAAAGAAAAAGCCAAAGGTTAAATAATGAACAAAGGCCTATTGTCCCGGGCAACTGATGAAATATTCAAGCGAAAATACTCTTTATTCAAAACCAAAACATCAATTAAATGCAATCGAAATGGAACTTACCTTCTTATGCTTAACTTGTTGCTAGAAAAAGTCGAAAAAAGAATGTAACACAGTGTAAAAGTGAAGAAAGCGGTGCTTGGTAAACGAAACCTTCCTTCCGTTAGCAAAGCGCGAAAATCCGTTAACATATATCACGTGATGTAAATTAATACCCTGTGATATTTCTCAGCTTGTAATCGTTTTTTTTGTAAACCAATTATTATTTGTTAAGAATGTATCAGCTATTAGTTTTATCTCTTTGTTATTATTTCCCTACTCTCTCCCCAATCAATTGTTGATTCACTCTTCTGAAAGGCCAGGGTATCCAGTTCCAGCTGCTTTCCATGAACGAGGCACGAACGACAGCAAAAAAGTAATTTTAATCAATGCTCTTCTTCTGCAATCTTTGTGATACATTCCGGCTTCGCCAAAGATTCTTAACCACTATTTCACTCCAAACAAGGAATTGTTTCCACTCCAATTATAGGAGTTCAATCTTCATCACTTAAGAGTTGTTTTCACTCCATTTATTTCACTCTAAACAAGCAGTGAAGAGAGTTGTTTCCACTCCAAATATAGGAGTTGAATCTTCACCACCTAAGAGTTGTTTTCACTCCATTTATTTCACTCCAAACAGAGAGCTATTTCCACTCCATATAGAAGTAAAATTAACTCCACCGTCGTGGAGTGAATTTGAAAAGGAGTGAAAACAACTCCACCTTGTAGATTTCACTTTGACTGGAGTTGTTTTAACTCCAAATGTGGAGTGAAATCAACTCCACAAAATTCACTCCATCCTTTGGAGTATGGTGGCCCATCGTTATAATAGCGTTTTAGGAGAAAATGGTGAACTAAAAAGAAAAAAAATGATAATATAAAAATGT
>JAOBRB020613822.1:0-10286 GCA_027575285.2 Zoanthus pulchellus | reverse complement strand
CTTGCTCTACTGACCTTCCCTCTCTTGCTCTACTGACCTTCCCTCTCTTGCTCTACTGACCTTCCCTCTCTTGCTCTTCCGAGCCTCTGTATGTGGTCTTTTGCCTCGCTTTCTTTGTCCTTCAGATGCTCAGGTCATTGCATTGTTACAATACTTTCCTGATCTTGTCTCAATACCATATGCTAAGTCACTTTTATTTATCGATAGCATAAAGATATCAAAAGGTTATGTGTCAGCTGTCCCGGATGTATAAGCTCATCATTCATATTTCTGATTATGGCCGCAATATTTCAGGTTTTTGTACATTAATTTATGTGTTTTGTATCCAGTTCTATTGTTGTGTAACCTTCAGTTTACCCTTTCTCAGTCTAGTAAGGAATATTGTTTGAATTGAAATAAAATTGAACCCTTATTTGGCTTTCATTTGATCCTGTCTCAGTTTACCCATATAATAAAAAGAAAGTAACACATTAGCATGAAGATATAACTTTTTTCTCGTGTTAAACAACAACATGCAAGCTTTATAATTTATAATATCCCCTAGTAACAGTTTTATCTCGGTTTGCTTGCATGAGTTTCTGAAACAAGCTACAATGTTAACTAGGTTTTAACCAATAAACTGTTACAGATCATAGTCGAAGGAGTAGTTGGCAGAGGACGCTATGGAGAGGGAGACATCGCTGTAGATGATATGTGGTTAAAACCGGGAAATTGCTGTCCCCTTTGGAGCACCTCACACAACAATCAGGAGACCGGTTAGTATAACATGACAAAAATCTCAAAATAAACAATGCACTGAAAGTTGGGAATAATGTAGATTGGAAATGAAAGGTTAAAAGAGTATTTTGAGTAAGGATGAGACAGGAAAACATGCTTCCTTTTTAAGACACTTTATAAATAAACCGAATGCGCAAAGCCTACTGGAGGTTTTTATTGCTTAATAAAACTTTATACAAACATGAATGTCTCAATGTAAACTCTAACTAACACCGTTATAACAAAAGTAAATTACGAGCAGGGCATACGTTGGTAATAGTCACTGATATAAAGATTGTCATGATTTGTTTTAAATGAAACTGCGCACTCATTTCATTGCTTTTAGGAAACTGTTCCTTCAATAAAGACTTTTGCAAATGGACCAACTTAAAGGATGACAATTTTGATTGGATTATTGGAATGGGCAAGTCCAAGAGTAGTTTGACGGGACCCAGCGGAGATTCTACAGGAAAACGTAAGAAGAAATAAAAAGATCAAAGATATAGAAAATACGAAAGGACTGAGAATGAGAAGTGGAGAAAATGATTGATACATGGATGGACGTGTAGTGGAGGCATATTGAGTAAGAGTGGGTGGGAATATAGATGGGTCGATTGAAAGTGGATGGACGAATTGATGGTTGGGTGAGTGGATAAACTATAAAGTAAAGAAAGAAAACTATTCGAAGGAATGAAGGAACCAATAATTTCAGAAGGGAGGAAGAAAAGGGGATCAAAAGGAACGAAAAGAGAGCAGGCATCAATAAAAGAAATGAAAACAAAAACAAACGAAAAAAAAAAGGATGCACGAGTCACATTTGACAGACTGTAATCTTTTCTAGTGTAAGTTAGTACTAAGAGAATAATCTGGAAGATATTACTAATCATTCTTTAAAACTAAACTAATTTTTTTTTCCTGTAGCTGGAAAATATGCTTTTATTGAAGCGTCCGAGCCACGTGTCCCAGGTGACAAAGCTGTTCTTATGAGTGATCAACTGCGTGGCTCTTTGTGTCTTCATTTTAATTATCATATGTACGGTGAAGATGTAGGAGCACTGGAAATACACCAAGTTAACAACGGTTTGCCCAAAATCTTACTGTGGAAGCAAGAAGGTAATTTTGGTAACATGTGGCACCAAGGATTTGTAAATACAACCTGTAACAGCGTCTCTGAAGATTATAAGGTAATTTACAAAGGTTGAAGTTAGCAATAGCGTGAGATATCACATTAACTGTTTAGGAAAAATGATAACCTTTACAATTTGCTTGGGAAGAGAGAATGGGCAAAGAAAATTCTAGTAGATGTTATATATAGGCTACTTTTAAACAATGTGAGAAAACACACAAAACAATAGGCCATTTCCCTGTTACCTTGAAACTCTGTTTCAAAGTGAATCTAAGTGTGAAGCTATTCTTATGAAAATCACATTGATTTACATGAAAATGAAACTAGACGCAAAACTCATTTTCATGTAAAAGGTTTTGCACTTGTATACTCGTTTTGAAACAGAGTCCCAAGAGAGTTCGGAAATCGCCTATTAATTAAGCTATATATAGTAAATAGTTTTTCATGGCCAGTTAAAGCCCTGCATCGTTATGTTACTCTTATTCAACTTACTTTTAAAGTCAATTATGAAAATAATGCATCAAGTGTAAGCAAAAGAAATTATGTTCGAAAGACTGGAAAATCATCTTGTTTTATATATTCACACAATGCCTATAACTTCTGCTAAATCAACTTTTATCTCATACATATAGTCGTATAGAATGAAACAACTAAACCAGGCCTTTCGCGTCCATAAATGTCTCTGACGCTCTTTCTATTGACGGCCAAAATAACTTGTTTCGTATGTAATAAAAATTAAGTAGGTAATTCCCCTTTTAAAGTTTGTATATAATAACTATATGTGAAAGGAAATATAAACGTTGGTCTAAATCTATGCTCATACTACAGATTGAAATCACTGCAACTGTTGGTGGTTGGCGAGGGGATATTGCAATTGACGATCTAAACTTCAGATCAACCAAATGTCCCTCTAATACTGTTCCTACAAAAATCACGAACATAAAAACAGTTATTTCTCATTCATTTAAAGGTAAGGGTAATAAATGATAAAAATATACTTTTCTTATACTCAGATTTTTGGCATATATAGCTGTTAAGCTACGAGGCGGACTAATTTGCTGTTTACAAAACAATATGAACATTAAAGCAGTGCACAGTATTGAAAAAATGAAGTTAATATGTTTGGACATTAATTAGATATTGAACAAGTAAAAGATTCGATTTCTTGTTAATTATGAAAAATGTCAGTGAAAAAGCGCAATGTAACAGTGGCAATTCATGTCTTTATCATTGTCATAGAAACGTCTGCAGTTTGATTGGCTTATTAGCCTGTCACACTTCATGCTTCTACCGTTGTCATGGAAACTTTCAAATTTTGATTGGCCGATTAATTAAGTTTGTAATTACACAAAAATTATAAATTGCTGCACGGAATAACAAAGTAATCGCGAGCTTTTAACCAATAAGAGCCAAGAAGGTTTTTCATGTATATAATTATCTATATGATTTTAAATTTTGACGTAATGCTATATAAATGCTTTTGAACAATTTAAAATAAACACTACAAAAATGTTTAATTTAATACAAATACAGACTAAAAACATTTACATATGCAAAATAGCAGCCTTAATATTAATTACTGTATGTACAACGACCGTTATTATAAGCAGCCTTGATATTAATTACCGTTTGTACAACGACCTTTAAGTGCGAAGTTTGCTTTAGCCAGCTTGTTAATTTTCTTCTAAAGCAACAAATATTTTGAATGGAATGAACAATGAAAACAAAACTTTTTTTATTTCAGGCTACTGTGGTTTTAAAACGTTTTGTGGTTGGGTTAATGGAGGTAAAGAGGATTATCTGTGGCGGCTGCACAAAGGAGCCACGGCTTCGGCGAATACTGGGCCTAGGGCTGATTACGACAATAATGGTTAGATATAATGATACTACTACTACTACTATTACTACTACTACTACTACTACTACTACTACTACTACTACACCACTACTACTACTATTACTACTACTACACCACTACTACTACTACTAGACCACTACCTACAACTATATTACTACAACTACTATTTTTTCTACTACTGCTATTACTATTACTACAAGTTCTACTACTCTTACTTAACCTCTACTGAATACTACTACTATTAGTTCTACAACTATCACTACTATTAAGACTACTACTTTTGCTACAACTACTACTACTTCATTTCTACTACTATTCCTATCACTGCAAGAACTATACTATCCTGACTACTACTATTATTATTATACTACTACTGCAAATAATTATAATATTAATGATAATAATAATACCACTTCTACTACTACTCCTATCACTGCAAGTACTATACTATCCTTACTACTACTATTATTATTATTATACTACAGCTGCAAATCATGAATAATGATATTACTATTACTACTACTACTACTACTACTACTACTACTACTACTACTACTACTACTACTACCTCTACTACTCCTACAACTACTACTGTTACTGCTTGTACTACCACTACTACTAATAATAATAATATTAATCTTTAATAGAAACTTTATTTATTTGAACGCATTTTATTCATATTTGTAAAAATGGACAACTTGATATGTATCTGTTTGTTAATCTTCATGGGAACATTGAAATTTGATTTTGAAGACTTGTAGTCAACTGCTATGAAACTAAGAAAGCACGTTTATGGATGTATGGTAATCAACAAAAACGTGTAAAAATATTCAAATCCTATCTACTTACATTGAGTTTTTCAACTTTTAAGTAGGAGTTTGGGAGTATTTGTTAGATTGAAATGGATACTTTCATTTAGGCGTTTTTTTTCTTGAAGAAATATCGTTTTAGATAATCAAGACACATCGCTGCAATATTATCTTTGTTAAAAAGAAAACAATGAAAATAAAAATTAATAAATGCACCATTAGACTTTTAAGATTCTTTTGCTTTGTTTTCTGTTCAAACTCGTTCATAAGCAAATTATACAATATCTTCTTGACCAAATTTTTTTCCAGATCGTTTTGCATACTTAGAAGCATCAGATGCTGCTCCCAATGCAACGGCGGAGTTGATCAGTGGTCGGATATATGGCAACAGCTGTCTGACCTTTTATTATAACATGTTTGGTGAGGGTATTGGACAGTTGACTGTTAAACAAATAGGAGTACAAGGAAACGAAACTGTGCTTTGGTCTAAAGAAGGAAGTCAATCTGCTAACTGGGAAATGGCATCGGTAACTTTAATCGGCCAAGAATATCAGGTGTGTTAACATGTAATGCGGGGAGGGCGTGGTTGTAAAAACTCAAGGCCCCGGTTCGATCCCATGGCCAGTTTCTGTTTCTGCCTAAGCTTACTCATTATCTGTCATTTTCGATCCGTCCACGACAGTTAAACGAGTTCTTGCATTTATTACATTTAAATTTGATTTTTGTTAACTTTGCCGCTGTTATTCAAAGTAGAGGGGGCATCATTTGAAATACCGATCTGATATGAAATCACACAGCCGATATAGTGATTACGTCGTGTAAAGATCTTGATATCGTTTTTAAACATAGCGTGAACAAGCAAATTTTTGAGTGAGTAAGCGGTATAATACCAGAACAAGTTAATTGGATAAAAACAAGATCTGAATCTTGTCATGTTATTTAATTGCTTCTCATATACCGAGTCACATAGAGCTACGTGGTTAGTGCAGATTTCTGCTTTCCAAATTCAAGGTCCCCAGTTTGATCCCAGCAGTTTGCTGAGATTCGAATATTTGTGTGACCTTCTTTTCCGCCTAAGCCAACGCAAATGTCCATCCTTAAGTGGGTTGATAAATGAGCCAGAGATTGTTGGAAGATAATCTGTGATGGATTAGTGTCTTGTTCAGGAGGATGCAATGACTCTCGTTGGAAATCTACGGCAATATATATTAAAAAAGCTTGACAAAAATAAATATCACGATATACTAATTAGGAGGCACATTTTAAAAAAATATCAATGAGTTTTATACTGAAGCGTTCTAAGATCTTACTAATTATTCCAGGTGGCATTTGTCGGAGTACGAGGAAAGGATCATCGTGGAGATATTGCCATTGATGCAGTCAGTATCGGGGACCGTGAATGCTCGTCTACAGTGAGCTCGGGGTGGTCCCCTCTGAATGGCAAAAACCAACTGCTGAGTAAGTTGTCGCATGCTCACTTGACAAAAATTCATTTATAAATAGTTCATCTTTGACAAGAAAAACTACAAGCTATCGTTTACGAAAATTCTGCTTTCGTCGGATCAATAAATTATTGTAATAAAATTACCAAATTTTACAAATTTTGAGGATGAACTTATTGAGAAAGTATTGTCTAAAAATGACCAAAATTTGCATAAACGCTTGTAGGTGCGAGATGGCAAAGTTTGAGATCCCAGAAAAACTACAACTTTAAGGCAATAAAGAGATTTCTTTTAAGCACACTGGAGAAAGGTAGCCCCAATTAATTCTCACAAATCGTAACGAGTCGCAGAGTGGAGGAAAAGTGCTTGTTTGAGGAGCCAAAAGTTTGCAAAATTTCAAGAGAATTTAAGGTTACAACCCCCAATTTCTTTAAAATTAACTGAAATAGAAAATATTAAAAGCAATTTATATTACTTTTATGAGTGCGCCAAAAGGCACAATTTCTTAAATTTCTCTTGATTCGCGAGGTGGACGGACGTGGTTGTCGCAGTTGGTAAGATCTCTACTTTCCAACCACATATCCCTAGTTCGATCTTTGTTTCCGCCTAAGCCAACTCAGCTTTCCATTCTTCCGGAGTATGTAAATGAGTACCAGCGTCTGCTGGGAGCTAACTTGCGATGGATTAGTGTCTCGTCCAGGGGGAGTTAAAAACTCTCATCCGCTTAACACTAGGATTCGCCAGGAAAATACAGCAAGCCGCTGCCAACATGCACGTTTATGATTTGTGAGTTCTTCAGGTTGGCCTTAGTTTGTTGAGAAAACGAACGTTTTAATGCTATACATAAATGTAATAGTTTTGAGCTGAGACAAGAGAGGATGACGGGTAAGGCAGCAAACCCCATCCCCAAATTTCCTTGGGCTATCCATCTTGAGCTATTGCAAGTTCCGTTGTTGTTACTTATTTATTCGTGGATCTTTCACAAAATGACCTGAGATGAAATAGCGAAAAATGTAAAGCGTAGACGTCTTCTAAATTTTGTCAGTGAATTCTATTATCCTTTCATGTCAATTCTACGAAACGAAAAAATAACATCCGCGGAAAAGCTGTGTACTAAATCTAAAAATAACTTAAAGGGTAATTGAATTCCAATTTTTTTTTACATGTTGCTGTGCATGTCAGTTTGAGATTCGAAAAATTCGATTGGTATTTTGAAAGCATTAACTACAAAAAGGGACAATAAAACTTTATTTACTATATCCATCTCTTAAAATGTTAGTAATATCATAAAATGTTAACAGATTGACAAAAAGAATAAAAACGTGACCTTTTCACGCCGTGACGTCATTGCAGGCGAGAAGATGTACAATGACAAAATACTAAAACAGCAAAAAAGAAGAAAAACCTACGTACTTCATTTATTTTACAGCAAATTGCAACTTTGACAAAGATTTTTGTGCCTGGGAAAATCCAGACGTCAAGAAAATGAAGAAAAACACAAATCCCGAAAAAAGTTTTGAAATAAAAGATGATTTTGACTGGATTCGACAGAGGGGCAAAACACCTTCACATGGAACAGGGCCTACATCGGACCATACTACAGGAAAAGGTAAGTTATATGGAACAGGGTCTACTTCGAACCATACTACAAGAGGAGGTAAGTTATATGGAACAGGTTCTACTTCGAACCATACTACAGGAGGATGTAAGTTATATGAAACAGGTTTTACTTCGAACCATACTACAGGAGGAGGTAAGTTATATGGAACAGGGTCTATTTCGAACCATACTACAGGAGAAGGTAAGTTATAAGCAGAAACGAAAATAAGACTGAATGCAAGCCAGAAAGGTTTTGCTTCTTTGATTGATACAAAAGTATTTGTTTGAAATGTTGAAAATAAACTATGCTATTAAAATAAAAAGAAAAAGGTAAATTATAAATTCCTGAAAACTGATGTTTTTAATTGAAAATTATTTCCAAATACAGAGGCATATAGGAGTACGTTTGCATAAGGCCTCGCCCTAGCTGTTGATTATATATTACATTGTCTCAATGACAGGTTATTACATCTATATCGAGACTTCTGCTCCGAGAAGAGAAGGAGAAAAGGCCATTCTTGCTATGCACGGTAAAAGTAGTACGGAAAGCGACCAGTGCATGCATTTTTACTACCATATGGAAGGTAATGACATTGGAAAGCTTATCATTGAACAAGAAATCCGGGGCAATTTTCACTCCACTTCAAATGAACGATTCACAAAGACGTTATGGGAAAAGACTGGGAAACAACGCTCAGGTGAATGGTTAAAAGCGGAGGTGAATTTCAAAACACTTTCTGACTACAGTGTGAGTAATTTCAGTATTACTGTTTGTTATACTTTTTTTCAATTGGGGAAATGTGCATAGCCTTTGCTAGAGGGGTGAGTAGGGAGCAGCTCCCCTCTCCTCGATCCCCTCCCGTCAGAATTGTTTTAGTAGCATTTTGAATTACTGAAATACGCTAGAATATCAGAGCTCTTTAAGATTTCTGAGAACTTGTTCCCTCACTGCCCCATTCCCGCCCCAGCCCCCCTCCTCCCAACGAAAAATTTCTAGATACGGCCATGGGGATGGGAAGAGATTTTGGGAAGGGGTTGGTAAACCTGCTTAAGTAGGTTGACTTTTATGGGGGAACTAGGACGCAACAAATTTTGTTTGCTAAAAATACTTTATGCTGGTAATCATGATCACACAAATAACAGCGAATCGATTGACTAGAGGCTCGGCACATAGCTAAATGTTTGTCCTTACATTTTATAACTAGTATGTGAAAAAAAGATTATGTACTATATATAGCTGCGTTATTTAAATGATTTATAAGATGATGTATCAAAATAATTATATAATGTGTAACAGAATGTTTTAATTTCAAAAGCAAACAGCGAAGCACTCAATATAGTTGCAAAACGTTAATCTAAAATTTCAGCTTGACTGATCTTCGAGAATCTTTTTAAACATTTTGATGAATGATGAGAACAACTCTACCAACAATTTTTCACAAGTCAAAATACACTTTCTATCACTTATCTGAGTGTTTATTCTGATAATGACAACTTTCGATGGAATAAATTAAAAGTTTAAAATAATAAATTCTATTCAGTTGAAAATATACAAGGCACGGTAGAATGGAATGATATCAGGGCTATCCTCACTTGCGAGAGTATGGAAAATATGCCACTTGTGTATCCCGGATGTAGTAAATCTGTACACTGTACTCTTGCCCCCAGATTAATGATACTTTTGGTAAAATTTAAAAAGAAGTTATGCTAAATAATATTTTTTGTTAAATTAAAAGATAATCAAAAGCACATGTATGCTAATACCTATATCTCGAGGCTACTAAAATAGGCCTACAACGCTATTTGTATGTGTGAGTGTTTTCCATTGCAGCTACATCCCAAAAGCGTAACACTTGCATAATTACTGAATACTAAAATTGCAAATAATTATTTCTTCCACATAAATATAAATAACAACGTACTCACCCCAACGACAAGTAGTCTTACTTTAGAATTCAAACAATTGAAAAGAAAGGTTTTCAAATCCTTTTCCTGTTAAGATACTTAAAGGGAATACGCTTATTTCTTTATATTTTATGAAGTGGTCTTTCGTTTATTAGAAAAAACTTCCACGGGCCAGTGCACCTTTGCTTCTAAAGAAACTGACTAGCATTTGAAATTGGATAATGATGCTATATATCGGTACAAACACCATTCTACACAATAATTTAGCAAATGAATCTTCGTATATGTTTTAAACATAATTATATCAACATATAATGCTAATTTATAATTATTGTTACAATTTTCTATACTATATATTTTGTTATTGTCTATTTAAGTATTCTATTCTATTCTGCATGGGTGGCGGAACTGGAGGGAGCATGGCCAGATGTCACTGCCCTCCCCCCAATACTTAAGTTGGAACGGCAAGGCGCCATTATAAGTTTTTTACAAACTTTTTCATTTATCATTGTGCCCAAACCCCCCTCCCCCCTAAATTATTGTATTGTATTCTATTTTTTCTTGATAGCTTGTGTTATTTTTTTGTATAATTTACTGCTTATTTGTTATTAACATTGAAAAAATCGGACAACAGTTTTGAAAGACATGTTCGGCATGCTTATGCCATCATTAGTTTAATGAAAAGTAATACGTGTACTAGTATCTATTCAAAATATGATAAATATTTACAATATGACATAATAAATTTTAATACAATAAAACGGAAATTAAAGAGTTAAGAAAGTATTGAA
>JAOBRB020612854.1:0-13043 GCA_027575285.2 Zoanthus pulchellus | reverse complement strand
CCATCAAAGCCTGAAAACGTCTTCATCTTTGTAAGAACTGATGCATGATAGTGTCAGAAAACGGAAAAGCAAAACCGGTTTTGAAATAACTTCAATAGTTTTATAAGTTTGAAATTAGCTTTTCCATTGCTACTCTAAATCCTCAATGCTTGCTTTTTCCAATAACATAACATCCCACTTCTATGCGAGAAGAGTGGCATTCTCAGATTAGTTCTCGATCCAAGGTAGAACAATTTTATGCTCGCTACTTCACTGCAGCTTAACTTAGCATGCACAGAGACATTCTGTATATGTCTATGATTATAGCTTGGTGTTAGACAAGCTATTGGCCTGGATTATAAACATCTTTGCCGAATCTCCTCAAGAATAAAAAAGACAGAAAATGGTTCAACAACAGAATAAAGAAAAGTAAAAGTTAGTCAAACATAAACGTCATCCATCCCAATTCTCTGAGTAAGGCACAATAGATTTGAAAATGTTAAATTTTCAAACATCCAACCAATTTGTATGTCAGACCCTAACAAAGTACAATGTTTAGCATAAGCTTTTCTTACATTGTCCTTCAAAACTACAATTAGTTTTTAATAATGTTTGTCTTTTTTCCAAAACAGCTCTTGGTACATAGAACAAGTTATTAAAATTTCATTATTAAACAGTCGAGCGACAAACAGCAACCTTCTCTTTAATATTTACGAACAAAGAAGGAAATTAAGTACTATAGGTAGCGCCGAGAATATTGTGTGAAAAAAGCTACCTGATTGAAAATAATGGACACACAAGTGCGCTTAAGTTAACTTCATTTAAAACTAAACTAATTTCCACTGCACAGGAAAAGAATGATGTCAAAAGGGCGATTCGTATTACAGACAAAACAAAAGTTAACTTTAGTCAAACTGAATTAAAAAAAAATGAACATGCATTAGGTCTTTGTGTTATTTACTTGATCTTACCATATTGCAAGTATTAGTAGAATACCTAGCAAATAAATACATTGGAAATTTATACCAGCAATCCTTTCTTCAGATTTGTAATCATGATGGCTGGAACACCGAGCAGCTGTGGCCAGGTGGTTGTGCTACATTTCGGTTTGGGTATAGTTTCATTATAATTACATAACTTGTTTTAATGAGGTAGGAAATTGAAAACTGCAAGTGCAAAGAAGTTCTATATCTTATTTATTTACGCTTGACAAAAATTTGTTCTGTTAATTGTTCAAAGGGGTTTGCTCTCGAGGAAAAACGACTTTTCTACTTTTTTAGCAAACCACACATTTTCAAAGGAGAGTTTTAAAAAGTTTACCCGTAAAAATTTTACAACTTTTTTAAAACTTAACAGAATTTTTAAAGAGAAGTTTAAAGTTAATTTTAAAGGTCTCAATTGATAACAGTTAATTGTTTTCGGATGGAAAATAGTTTTTTTTTCTTTAAACACCGCAAAACGTACAAATTGGAGTGGAATTCACTCAACAGTTGCTACGGCGTCAAAACTAGAAAACTGTTACACTATTTTCACATCGGGGAGTTTGTGTCAGTAACACAATTCTATGACTGTAGTTATATGAAAAAGATAGCAGATGGAAATGGTTTAGTTTTTAAAAAAAGTCTGTTATCGTTACCAATTTTTCCATATGAGAAAATATATTCAGACTGCAAAATGTTGGTACAAATCTCAAAACTGCTTTAATAGAGCTACTTTATAGCATTTTGACGGGTTTATTAAGTGAACTTATTTGATGTAGGTTCATATGTGCGGCAACAGCAGCTACTGTGAATAGAATATTTTCAATTAGTTTTTCTCTAAATTCGAAACTCCTTTTCAGCAACAATGCAGAAAGAGGTCAGTGTCTTTAGAGAACAAAAAAGAAATACAAATGATATATGTTTTAAAATAGAAGAACTATTAATTGCTTGTTTTAACTGTTCTTCTTTAATCACTTTTTATTATCATCAATTCACAGCGAGCTATGATCACTTTGTTTGGCTATTTCAATATAGGTCTATTTAAACTCCCCTTTGACTTTTCCGAACTCAGAGTCATTAGATTTGGTGCAGTGAAGAAAATACCAAACTGTCAATTTTGTTTTGCAACACAGCTCAATTTCTTCTTTAGAAAAGTTTGAGTTTAAATCTATCATTTATCTATAGTAATTAGCAAAAGATTTTAATTTTGCAAGGTTGTTACGTATAACAGAAAAGACATTTTCTAAAGAAAAGAATGAAAACGGCACTTAGCCCCAATTAAACGACATGTGTTAATCGCCCAAAGATCAGTTGAGCGTTCATCTTGATATTCCGTTTATTTCTGGAAGCCTAACGTAACGTCACAAACGCGTGTCACTTCCTACCTCACGCGTGGGCAAAGCGGAGAAATTTGAGCAAAACATTCAAGGTAAGTCCGAGTACTGAGTATGTTTTTCGTTTAATCTTACATACTGGCTCAAAAAACAATGATAAAATTATACAGCCATGATCAGTGCATTGAGCAAGTCAAATGCATTGTTGTATGTATAGATCAATAGAAACTAAAACACAATGTAATTAGCCAGTTATTATTAAAAGGACCAATTAGATTTGCATATTCTTTTCTTTGACGACGCATTTGCACATATAAATATTCAGAGTCACACGCGCTCCTAGTGTGATTGTTGATAAGGGCAATTCAGCTGGGGAAGGCTCATTTCAGATTACCGCCACTTGCTGTTAGCTTCTCAAAGGCCCAAGTCTTTATAATTGCTGTTTTAAATTGCCTTCACACATGAGTGTTAACTTCCAACAGGATCTGAACTTCGGAGCTGATCAAGTGAGTTTCAAGTCTGCATTCATGGAACTACCGAGTGCTCCATCAATACCAGTGTCGCATCATAACTATAACCCCGTCTCACACAACTATAATGTGAACTATAATCCTTACGCGATGAGGTACATTCATGGCCCATCTACACCTGACTACGGCCTCAGCTCCTGTAACACTAGAAACACTTTTCCAGCAATGCCAATGATAAACCACCCTCTATCTCATCATCCTTATTTATCGCCGCCGCTTCAATCTTATCCTAGCGGACACGAAACACTCGAAGGTGAGACACACATTAGTTTCCAAACAACAACTAACGTCTCTGTATCCGTCCAAAACTTATTTATTGATAGAAACAATAAATTATCATTTAATCTACTTGGATTTATAACTCTCTTTATAGGTTTTTTATTCTTAAATATGATGAAATTATTAAAACTCGTTTCTGCTACAATTTGCAGCAACCCTCATGAATTCAGCTAATTATGTTTGAATTATTAGGTAAATGTGCGGTTTTGCAATGTTTAAACGTTTGATAGTGTAAAGCGAGCGGCATTTCTACTTTTCGTTTTAGATTATCTGCCTTGTTAAAGAGGCAAACGATCTATGTTTACATAACAAATTACTAATCATCACTTTTCAAACTCTATTCTCTTTGCAGACAAAAGCTCTTTAGATGAACCACGTCTTAACGGCAAAGGCAAAAAGATACGAAAACCACGCACCATATACAACAGTTTCCAGCTTCGCGAGCTGAACAAGAGATTTCAACAGACCAAGTATCTAGCGCTTCCTGAGCGAGCGGAGCTGGCCAACTACCTTGGCTTGACGCAAACACAGGTGAAAATTTGGTTTCAAAATCGGAGATCGAAAGAGAAGAAGGACCTCAAAAGCAAAGAAGACACTGACAATTCGACAGATGAGACAAATACACCAGGGACAGGTTCTGATTCATGGTCTGATCAAAACACAACTTCTTCATTGGCGAGTAAAGATATTGATATTCCTTCTATTTCGAACTCAAAACTGCCAAACGTTGATCCTTGGTGTATAGGAGTGAAAAGTTACCAAACGGAGGCTCTTACGCATCCTCAAATACTACACTAAGTTATCAGAAAGCTAAAGACAATGTCAGTTTTATCTTCTTAACTTTGTAAATAGAACAATTGATTGGAAATTGCTAGGAACGCCGCCAAAACAATTTGTGTTTCTAAAAACTGTGTAAATACTTTAACTCTTAGCTTGCGAGCCAGGAAGAGACTGATGTAGTGTACAGTAGAGTATCAAATGCATTTACCACTATATTACGAGTCATTCTGGATATACAAAAGTGCTATCTTCTAAGTGGTGTTAAGCACGTAATGCCATGAACTACCAACATAGGGCTTAAGACGTTTGCAAGAAAAGACTTATTAACAGCATTTTATCAACTAAAACCGTTTATCAAACGTGGGAAAAGCTTCAAGAAAGATTATGATATTTATTTGTAAGGAAACTTAATTTAAGATATTGTCATTTTAAAATAAAACAACTCAAAGCTTGAAAATTGAACTGCGAAAAGTCATACAGCTTCATCGTTAGAGCTCTTTTGTTAAGAATACAATTATTGAACCATAAAGTAGTTAGTTTCGGAAGTTTTTGTCTTGTTCAGGCAATTACTTAAATCCCTCCTTATATACAGAACGACCAGATCATTGAGTATTTATGGTAGTAGTAAATACAGTTAATTGTTTATAATATCTTTGTTCAAAATTTTAAGTTCATTTCTAAATGAAAATATATCTTTCAAAGGATTTTAGTTCACAATCCTTGACTAGAGGCCTCTAAAGTGTACTTATGATACGGCTTTCGATCGGGTCAAAATGTGTAAAACTTTAATTTGTCTTTGTAAAAGAGTTTTGATAACAACGTAAAACGGTTAACATCAAAATATTAACGCTTAGTGATTCTTAACTATTTCACTCTGTTATTTCCTGTTGATTGATATTCCAGACTGTATTGAAAGAGGTATTGTTCTAAACGTAGATAATCTATATTTCAGAAAACGGTCCGATACTCCGGCTGTACGTAGGCCATAGTTTTGCATTTGAAAACAAGGAGTTAGATCCAATGGCTCAACAGTTCAGCGTAATGGTGCCAATGTGTTTTAAATTGTTCATAAATTTATTTCAATAGGAATAAAATGATGGGTTGGAGGTTTAAGATAATACTGATTTAAGAACAGACACACTGGAGCCGAAAATTCCCAAAAAAGAAGTTCTTTTTTCTATTCTTTGTTGTGACCACTATAGATAAATATAATTGATAAACACCGAGCCGTAGGCACAAATTATTGTTTGTGTGTTGTAATCTTTTCTGTGCAGACAACTTCTGATAGAAGATTTACCTGCTTGTTTGATAGAATGAATAACTACAGAGTTTTATTCCAGCAATCTCACTTCATACTAACAGAAACACCGATGGGAAAAGAAACCCAGATTAGATAAACTGAAAACATATAGAACTTAACAGCAGTATGTTTAACTGTATATGTAAGTGATAAAAGAGTTAGCTTTTCTGTTTTAGTGTTGCATAGAAAGTTTTACAATCCGCAAAACTAGGTAGATATCTATTTATTATAGCTACAGAGAATCTAAGAAGTCGTTGGGTAACAAATTCTGTGTACATTTTCTTGTATCGAAACATATGTAAATAAAATGTATGAATTTAAATCATACAATAAATACCTTATTTATAAAATTATTTGGAGTGCTATTTTTGAGCATTTAGGCTTTAGCGTGCATTTGATATATTCATTACCATTATTTCTGTGGATTAGAGTTTAGCTTTCACATTTATTACACAGTTCAGTTTTACACTTCCTTACTCACAAGTAAAAGCAAATATCTATAAGTATTTTTGATAAATTCATTTATTTTAACTAGCAAAATGTTATGACATTTAGCCTTTTCTCTTCAAGATCATATTGAAGAGTTTAAATTTTTCTCTAGGGAACTGCCTGATATACATAGAGAGTTTTAACTTTAAATAATTATAAAAGTAGAGTATTAGTTTCAAACGAGCAATTTTGAAAATCTTGAAAAGATTTGTTTTAGATGAATTCATAATATTGTGGTTGAGAAAATGTACTTTTCTAAGCTTTATTTAGGTTTTGTCTTGAAAGCTTTTGCTTTATTTACGGAGAGATTAAGTTGCAAGATCGCTAATATGGGATTGTTTCATTTCTCATTAATCTGAGTCTGACAATTGCTTGACAGTACACCAGCCTGGCATTAACAATTTTCTAGTTGAATGGAATACAGATGTTGGTTCGCACTATAATTACCAAGATACATGAATTGGCTAACAACGAATCCTTAGAATTTAAGGAATCTCAAATTTTGTCGCTGTGAACAAATCGTATTCATGGAGTTCTTTTCGCCTTGTATAAAAAATTTTGTAGAGAATGGATTTTGTATGAGATAGTCCATTAACCTAAATTTTTTTGTTGTATTTCAGTTTTTTCAATTAAAAATTGATCAATTTGACTATCGGGTTTCCTAAATTTTATGGTCTATCGTTTTTAAATGGACTTTAGTCACGTATTTCTGTCAAGAGGTCTTTTAAGTTGATTCCAATATAACTTTGCACGCGTCATAAGAATTCTTAAACTACTTAGATATGACGTTGAAAAAACTCCGTTGAACTTGCGTACGCAGCAAACTCTTTACATGTCTAAACATTAGGAATGATTGACAGTTCTTGTCTGCTTCGGCCTGTGGCAAAAATGACGAACAATGACATAACGGAATGATATTATTATAGTCTTTAACAATAAAGATTCACCTGATTCTAACAGGTTTTTTAATTGTGCACCAACTTCTGCAGCAAAGAAATAAGCCGGCCGTGGATTAAAAAGAACTGAAAATCAAATTTGAACTACGATTATAAATTGTGTGATTCAAAACAACTTGCAGAGTTCGTCCGTGTGTTTTTTTAAAAGTTCGTGCAATTAATTATACACAGTCTACCTGTTTAACCTCATCTGACAAGTTTTGATCAAAACTTTCTTAATGACCGTCTTTGTTGAAGAAGGAGTGTCTGCTGTCAACTTCATCTCCGGGGGGGAGGGGCGCTCACAGTCTCTTCTATTTTTCATTTCAAATCATTAAAAATTTAAAGTATGTCGAGACGCTTCATGGAGTGTTTGAGTTCATAAATTGTTTTATTTTAGCAATAAAACCATTTTTACCTTGGTTAGTAGGTGCGAAGTCATCTACTGCAGCACATGGTTAGAATGAAAGCGTGCACGTTGCTATATGTAGATTATTTTGCTGATAATGATGGCCTCAAGAAACATGGGAGGATCAAGATTGACTTCAATGGTTTTAAAAAACATTTATAGTTATTAAAGGTGCTTATGCGTCATAAATGTGTGCCATTTTGTTTTTGGTCGTTACTCTCAATGCTCTGTGTAGAAACCTACCATGTTAAAGACTCACTTTTTCTTAGTAAAGTTTTAAGAAGCAAAAGTTTGTTTGCGCATGCTGGCGTGATATAGTTGAAAAGTATCATTTCCTGTATTTAGGCAATAATAATTGCCCGTTGAGAAAATTGCACGAAAATTATTGATTGTCTATAAAACTAGTCTATTTCAAACAAAATGTGTAAAGATTTCTAATCATGATGAGGCCGTGAATTGGCTCCGCATGTCAGAATTAATGAGCTAATTGTTTTAATGGCTCTTAACTATATGCGAAATTTGCATGTTATTAGATACACAAATAAGCTCAAACATCGTGAGATTTTCAACCTGCATGGATTTTACTATAATATGACATTTCAAGCTCTGTTACATAAATGATATGGCTTAGAAGGAAAATGGTTTTTCACTGCTAACACGATTACAAACTAATCTTTAGGGAAAACGAGCCAAAAGTTATTTCAGTTCAAACATAAAAATTTAGTTAACTAGTTTCAGTTATCTTTTGACAAGCTACACCAGAGTCGAGATTTCCCGTACAGTTTAAAATACGTGCAAACACACTTTTGAAGACGATTAAGAGTCTATTTTCGGGGGTTATTATCTGTAAACCATTTGGCTTGTTAAATGTTTTTCTATTGAAAGCTCTGTCTTTATTAACAGGCTAATGGCTATAGGTGACTCAAAGATAGTTACGGATCGATAGCAATACAAAATTAAACAATGCCTTCTAATGGTTGTTACTCAAATCTGCAAAACAAAGAGCTTAGCACAATGCCAAGGTTTGTTTTGCTGATAGCTAACAAAACAGCTTAGCATTAATGGGAGCATAGATGATCAATATAGCTTGCTATATATTGTTCTTGTTTAAGTGTAAACAGATCTTTTACAGAATGTAAAATAGTTCGCAAGCCATATAGTAAAAATATGTTGAATGGACTAAAATTTGTCATAATTGGTTATCAGGAAGTTTGGTTAAAACAATTGTTCTCCAAAACAAAAAAAAAGACTATAAAGACAAACATTTCAGAACGATTTTGTCTGTTGGTGACTGATGCAGGCAATATAGCTTGTTCTTAGAGTGTATATATTATAATTAGGGGGTTTATCCGAAGCTACATTTCCAGACTGAGTTCTGTTATTATCTATAATAGGATAATTAAACAGAAAGTCGATGGCATGCTGCGCGAGTTGTACTTTCATAGTCGAAAGAAAAAAGTCATAATCATTGCAAAACATGTTTTCTTTGGCTTATTTACAACGCCACTGAGTTAGTATCGGAGGGTGAACGACACATGTTTTGCTCACTTGACTTCCATTCATTAAAAGCAAGGCAGTATGTACACGTACTGAATATTGAGTAATTTAGTAGTAGTATTTGTATATATAATATATTTGCAATTAGTAACCTTTCTAATTTACAAAGCTTATCAGTGACGGTCATAAGATTACTTGTCAAATATCATTTTAATAGCTTATAAACTTTTGGATAAAACAAGACAATAATTCCGACGAAATGTTCAATGATAACAGAAAATGGCTGCAAACCAAAAAATCGCCACTGACAGTTCGCTCGTATTGGCAATTCTTTTTAGCCCTAAAATACTGCGCGTCACAATTGAAAAGTTAGTTTCGCCATAAAATGATATTGCGATAAATCAGGTATTTAGACTGTAGTTAGCTCTTTTCAAGTTAACAGCTTGTTTATAAATTACAACTA
Source organism: Zoanthus pulchellus (assembly GCA_027575285.2). Taxonomy (NCBI): domain Eukaryota; kingdom Metazoa; phylum Cnidaria; class Anthozoa; order Zoantharia; family Zoanthidae; genus Zoanthus; species Zoanthus pulchellus. The sequence continues at coordinate 4,068 of JAOBRB020612854.1, read as the reverse complement.
GTCTCGGTATAGAAAAAAAATCATTTAATAGCATTGTACTCGGTCGATATTAATTTCAGTTAACTGACCAAGTTAAAATTGTTTAGTATTTTTGCTAACTAAAATTATTACATCCACCTAAATTGGAAGATAACCAAGCCAGAGTCTCTTAAATTAGATTGTTTGTAATTTGTATTTTTTTGTCAATGTACATCATTGAATTTTTAAAACAATTTTATCGTAGCCATCAAATAAATATATCACTCAATCAGCAAATGCTTTTCCTAAGTGTTTTTAAAAAAAAAATGGTTGTAACTCTTGGGCAGGAAATTAAAACTCTGGATTACATTACCAACAAAAAGGAAGAGACTACTGAAACTTACTAAAACCGAGTGACTCCTAATCTGTTAATAAGATAAATTTTCAATTTTGAAAGCTATTCAAGGACCCAAACCGTGAAAAGTGACCATGAAATACTTCTCAAGAGACCAAAAATATTGCTGTTCTACTCAAATGTGCCATTTATTATCTTGTAAATGTACGTACTAGACAAGCGGTTTGATTGATATTATGTGCTGCGGTGTAAGTACCACATCAGTGCAGTTTGCATGGCATTCACTTGGTCAGTTCAGGAGGTGCTTAGATTAAACGTTGATACCATTTCTTAGAACAAAGCATCAATACTGCTGTATTGTAGGCAGTTAACCTAGACGAGGAGATCATTAAATAAATTTTAAAAAAGTTAGAATGCCACGAGTAACCTTCCTTCCACGGCATAACAGTAGCCGAATAGAAACATATTTGTGGCTAAAACAATGATAGAAAGGCTTGGAATTTATGACGACAACTGCTTGTCGTAAGGAAAACCCTTTAATGTACTTAAATCTTAAGTGTTTGAAAATGAATGCATGCATGAGCGGTGTTTTTACGCACTTCTAATGGACAAGTTGCTCAACTGTTGATCACGCGGTTTCCGGTTTGCTGTTGTAACATATAAGACCTGGAAAAGTTAGAACCACGTAAAATTCCAGTTTACTTTCGCTTTTGGAAGCAAAGAAAGACAGGAAAAAAAACCCAAAACGCTCAAGTTAGCTCTCATTAGCTCTTGGGCACTATCCACTCAATGCCGTGATGTGAGTCCAAAGCGGCAACCTCAAAAATGAGTGAATATCAAGAGCTTGGTCTCTTAATCCACTTGAAAACACAATACATAGAACAATCGCCGTGCTTCACTGTGAAAGCTAGGAGTTCACAAATGCAATATAGACCAACACTTGTGACGTTCAGTGCCAATACTTGGAAGTTGATGACGGTTGCCTCAAGAGACGGCAGGTCTCATGAAAACTCTTTTTGCTGCCGAACCAAGGTCACTCTCTTCCCAAAAAATATAAACTTATATCAGTACATTATATCCCTATTACTATTAGAACGTCAATTTACTGATATAAAACAATGCGTGCGCGTTACCTTCAGTAGGTAACTGCCTAAAGTCAAATATATTTCTATACTGAACTGCTAACCTTCTAAAACTTTTGGTTTTACTGGAATTTTTACAACAAGAATTAAACAAATTTTTTTGTTTTGAATATCGGGGGCTGATAGAGAAATTATAAAACTTTTTACCCTTGATTAAAAGTGAACTCGAGGAACTTGTAAAAATGTTTGAGTTCACTGTTTTACTGAGCCTAAGGAAAGGGACACGTACAATCCAACTGAAGAGTGAAGGTAACTTTTTTCACGTCTCTAAATCTTTGGGTTTGTCTGTAATTTAATGTATATTAAGATAAAGATTTGTTTAAATTGGGCTTTTGAGCAACTAATATCCCACTATTTGCTATGTTTAGCATTTTGCTTCTCCCGTAGGCAGAATGTAGAACAAAAATAAATATTAATCATTTGCTTAAAGCATTCGGAACTTTTATTTTTCCTTTGTTCGCTTTCTCCTCGCCATAACAAGTTCCGGTGACTGTAGCGATTCAGTTAGAAAGAAACACGATTACACGTCAGTCCAATCATTCCAGTCATAACTTTTTTAAAAAAAGAAAAATAAAACTAAACCATTTTTGTGCTCTAGCCCCAGCAATGCCATCCCGGTAGCATTCTTTTAATGCCTCGGCATGAAAAGTCATCAAAATCCATCGAATAACTTCTTAAGTCTTTTATTCATTCTGAAACCACTAAACCTGAATGCACTACAGGCTTTCCTTTAGTCCTTAAAATTCAAACTTACATCTTCAGCAATTGTTTAAACGGATACGAAACGAATGGATGATGCTTTTATTCGTTGGTTGGTTCAAGTCCACACGAAACTGGTACCGGTGCTATCAGAGTACTTGACTGCTCTATTAATTAGTGAATATTTTTCAAACCGCTGCTGCTTAAACAATGAAAATATTGATATTTATCAAAGTAACTACATGCTTGATTTTTACGAGGCGTCAATTTGTGTAACGTAACAACCCCGTCCATAACCAGTTGGTATGACGCGTATTATATTCTCAACAACACGAAGTATGCATGTACGTTATGTATGAATGTATATCTACTCCTCTACCTTGAGGTTGGTTAACCACAATACACGTAAGCCTGGCTGAGAAGGTTTATTATACAGTAAGTAATTATGTTAATTTTGATAGACTGAGAAACGTATTAGTTATTCTAAGCTACACTTGTGATAACAAGATTCAGTCTCGCTTACCTCACCTTCACCCATCTTTTAAGGTGACAGCACTTTATAACGTCCAATGGCCGACCGTTATGATTTCACCTGCACTTGGCAATAAAACCGACATCTTAGAACAAAAACGTTTCACTATCAGGAACATTTGAGAAAATAAGTATTTTGTCAAAATTATTCTAGCTTTTGAGAGTTTTTTTTAAAATAAATAAACTTTGTATGGGAGCAGAAACGTCTTGCCTAGCTAGGTCATCGCCTATGAATAGTTAAATATTCTAAATTTTAGATATTTAATTAGAATGCAACAAAAAAAAGGCGACTGTAAACAGTTTTCACAAAGTAATTTATTTCGGTATGTTATGGTTTAACCAAGTAATTTAAAATTTCCTAAAACAATTTCTAAATGCACCTTCTAATTGGACCCTCGTTTTAGGGAGAAACAATTGAACTAAGCCTAACTTAATAACACAGTACTCAATTCCTAAAGCTCACGTCAAACTACATATTCTTTTTAATAGTCTAGATTCGCGATTGCAGCATTTACTTATATTACATTAATTTTAAAATATGTTTTACAACCCATATATGGACATGCCATCGGTTTAGTCAGTATACATCTTAGTTATAATCTGATGCCTCCGCCGTAATGTGAAATGGCTGGTGAAAATAATAATTGTTTTCTACGATACATAATAAATAGATGAATTCACTGGAAAAAAATACATAATGGATAACATAAATAAGTAAAAAAAATGCAAGAAAATAGAAATACTAAAAAACAGTGGAGCAGACATTTCCAATCATTTTTTCACAATAACGCAATATAATTGAAACACTTTTTTATAGATGCATAAATATTTATATTTATCCAGACTCAGTAAGATCAGTTTGAATTCATTAGATCACTTGTAATGAGGATGTTTATATCAATTTCATGAGATTAACGTGAAGTTGATCATTTGGCGACACACAATCAATAAAGAACATTAATATTCAAATAGAGGAAAGTAGTAGTGTCAGTTGAATCACAGGCTTAAAGTATTTAAAACTATATCAACAATATAACAACAACTACATGTATGATAGATCAATTAAAGTATTATCGGATATTATTTACTGATAAAATTAAAACGAGTGACAATCTGAGTAATTTCAATTCCCAAACTGATCCTGGAGTGAACACTGAAAACAGATTTGAGGAACAACACTCGAGCCGGACAGCTTGGGAAGACCATATCCCATATCGGTAATGCCGTATAAAGATACTATAATTATATTATAGTATAATAGTTTATTATCCAACTGCACGAATAACAGTACAAATACCACCATGAGAGGGTCTGGGGCGAGTACAAATATCCAGCCGTATTTCACATTTCGAGCAATATTCGTACTCTAGAAAACTTGTTTTA
>JAOBRB020611922.1:0-18227 GCA_027575285.2 Zoanthus pulchellus | reverse complement strand
ATTCAGGGTGTACTCTGCTGCTACATCTTGATGATGTTCATTGTAAATCTGCTCGTACACAGTCCCAAGTCCCTTGAGGGGGCTTTCTTGGACGGACCGCGAGGCTTCTTCAATGGCCTCCAGATCCACGTGTCCACCAATTCTGTCAGCCAAACCGTTCCTGGAGGCTACAACTTTGGGCCATACTTCACTCTGGAATCGCCGTGGAGTGGTGAAGGTTGCCATGCTCATTCGAGCGCTCTGAACACCAGTGCATTTGCCCTTGTTTCCTTTCACCGTGAACCAGTAATCTCCGTCATAAAGTTTACACAGCCACTCCATAGTAAGTGATGTGTGTGATACTGTCTTCGAAGTGGATATCAGTTTGTGGAGGAAGGTGTAGCCTTCGTTTATACACAACACGGGAACGTGTGGTTTATTATCACCTTTCTGATAATAAACAAAAAGGTTAAAGAGACCATTCGACGTTGTTTCATCGACCAGGAGGTTCTGGTCGATGCGCGGCTCAAGGTGCGTAATCAGAGGGTTGACATAACCGATGTTGCATGCTGGTGTCTTCCAAGCTCCTGACGGTGCTAAACCGACAAGGAAGAGATTATCTTTTTCCTTCCAAGAGTCGAAGAGCTTCACTGTTATATTACCTATGAGAGCGCTGGTGCAAGGCAACATTGCTGCCAGCAGTAACTCGGGCACGTGCCATGACTTTTTGCATAAATATCGAGCCATTCATGGATGGTCACTGGAGCTATATCTTCCCAAGCAAATGAAATTTCGGACATTTTCGATTCCAAATCTTCAATTGAGTTTATTTCACGTGCCATCTTTAAACGAAACGGACCGATCACCAAATTAAGCACTCTAAAGTGGTGTGGGAAACCTTTACCACGTTAGATAGATAGATGATAGAACAAAGGCTACACTAAATAAACACTACACATGCCATGTGACTTTCTGTTTCCGCCAAAATGAGTGATATCGTATCAACTTGCACAATTACAATACAACAATGGCGATAAAGTTTACTTATCAAGCTGAAAATTCCCGACTTGACAGCTTACGTTGTTTTATTGTCTCCAACAGTCTATGGTTTCGCCTTTCGGGTTTGCAATCAAAATTTTTTAAAAATATTTCTTAAACTACATTTATTGGATTTGCACCAAAAACAACGGAATAACGTATATACGAAGCGCGCAAATTTTCGTAAAGTATATTCGGTATTCTTAATGACTAAAGTGCAATCTTACACGTTTATTGTTAATTAAAAGTTACAGAAGGGTCTTCGTTTTCCTAATCCGGAAAATAAAGACTCTTTTGTAATTTTATATATACGCTAGTGTTAAAACATTGCACATTAAAAAATAACTTCATCGATCTAGCTATTTATTTATCTCCTGCATGTTTTAAACGATGCCGGAATCTCCGGTTATTTGCTCAAAAACGCTGCAAGGCTTTAGTAAGAACTAAAACAAGTGAATTATTTTCTTTACTAGCACTTTTTAAATATTGTGTCTTAATGTCAGTGCGCATTGTCGCCGTGTTTGAACAAAGGTAATTTAAAACTGACAATATTAATTATCACGACAAAGGTTATTTGTCTGTGATGTGTCAGAATTATTTAAGCCAGTTATAAAATAGTTTTTTAAAAGACGCTAAACCGAATAAGTTTTGAATATTATTAAATTTTAATAAAATTTTTATTGTTTTGTTGACTTTTGAAATACGTAAAGTAAAAGCTGAGATATTTCATTCTAAAGGTATAATTTTAGACAAAGACTAGGTGTTACTGTTAGCAAAAGCAAGTGAAATTACTCAGACGTCGTTTTAAATCGATTCTACACTTCTCTGGGAAACAATAAAAAATCACACTTTTCCTGTATTAAAATTATGTTTTGTTTTGAAATCTTGCACGTTCTTTTGCGTCCCAGTAACTATTTCACGGGTTTAATTAAATGACCATACAAAGTATCACGTCTTAGTGTAGGCTGGGAAGGATGGGGATGGAGGGGGGGGGATGTTGGGCAGCTGTAGTGTGAACTATTCCTAGCTTTTATAATAATGCGCCAGAAAAATGACTAAGTTAGATTATTGTCAACGAGCCAGCCGAGCGAAGACGCGAGGCTGGAGAGGCAGCAGAAAATAGTGCCACACAAAGAAGTCGTTTTAAAAATAATTAAACAGAAAAATTCATACGTGTTAGATTAATTTAATTGCTACTTAAATTACAGAACAGGGTTCGATTGATAAATCATACAAAGAACGTTTAAGATAAAATCTTGCTACTTAAGTTACAAAACAGTGTGCCATTCATTTACTACAGCAGATAAACATAGTCTGTTCTTTTGTCAATTACCAACCCAAACAGTGGACTTAGCTGTAAAGGGACCGCATTGAAAGTTCTTTTTAAAAGCACGCGCTAATGAAAGTTATTAAAATGAAAATAATGTGTTTTCCTGTTTTACAGGGAAACAAATACTAATTAGAGTTTAAAACTTATAATTCTTAAAGCGAAAAAAGGGGGTGTTTATATGGAGGCGGGCTAAGCGGGCCGGCTCGCTTTACCAGGATTTCACTACTATTAACAAACCTCTTATTTGCCAAATGTGTTTTCATGTAAAGCGAACCAACGCAAGGCGGGCTGGCTTGCCTTACGTGTAAACGAAGAAAGGTGGCCTGGCCCGGTCAGGTGAGATGGTTTTTGTTTGCAAAATGGGCATGCACGTGTGTGTAAAAAACATAGGCAGCCCGCTTAATCGAGCCAGCTCGTTTCATATAAACAAGGGAAAAAACTCGACCCGTTGATCTAAGGGATTTATGGATCTATCGATCTAACAATCCATCGATCTAGCAATCCATCGATCTAACGATCCATCGATCTAGCAATCCATCGATCTAAACCATCTATCGTTCTAATGATCCATTGATCTAGCAATCCATCGATCTACCGATCTATCGTTCTAATGATTCATCGATCTAACGATCCATCGATCTATTGATCCATCGATTTAACGATTTATCGATCTAACGATCTATTGATCCATTGATCTGTTGTGCACTGCTGTAATCTTATCAATTGTAATTTTAAAGTAAAGGAAGTCAGTTCAGAGTCGCCTATGACGTCACCCGTGACTTGCTATATGGTGCATCAGCCACGCAGTCATACTTCTTCATTACTGTTAATTCTCGAATTCTTTCTAATGACTGAGACGCGATGCCAGTTTTTCACTTCGCTGTTTAAAAACGTTTCTTTGAAAAAAGCCCGTCAAAAATCAAGAGTTTTCAACAGTTATTTCAAAGGGAACAGCGATTCAACAGTAATCTTGTAACTGTTCTCCAAAATTAAAACAGTGATTGACGACTCAAGCGACACAGTGAATATTAATAAGGAATCTTGAAAAACAAGGACCAAAATATATTCTTGCTGTGTTTTCCAAACCACCTTTTTAATTACTTCTAACATGCATTTACGTTTTTACCGGGTAGTTTTAAAGTATACTTTATGATACCCGTAAACAAACTGTGATTCACGAAATAGTTCATTGTGAATTACTTAACAATCTTTCATTCAAAAATACATGACACGATAATTTATGTGTAATCCGAAACTTTTGGCGCACAACACTAACAATTGATTGCTTGTCACTGCTTCGTTGGCAGGTCAAACTTGACTGTTTTTTTTGACAGTTTCGCTCGTTCTGTTTTTCGTTCAGCATTCAGCCAAACAACCAAAGGCAAGTCGAAAGCTGAAATAGTGTTTCTTCTCTACGAGTGCAAAGATAACCAAATATTAAAAGCTACGTATCGGCTCGCAAGGAACTCGCTACGCGTGGCTAATTAGCTTGCTCATGAACAGTGTAAGCCATAACAAAATTTATAATTTTTGTTTTAAAAGTGTTTATCGAAAATTAGAGGCAATTCTAAGTTCGTCTCCGCTATTCTTTTTTTTTTTAATTTGATGTGGGATAAGCAAACATGTAACAGATTGGAAAGACATATTCTGTTCGTAACTGTGGTGGCGCCATTCACGGCCGGTCACATGAAACTGCTTATCAACAGCGGTATCAATTCAAATACAAATCCTGTTAACCCACATTACACGAGCTTTTAAATACTACTGAAATTTCTATTTGACTGAGACCTTCCTAGCTAGCACGGATCGTGACAAAAACACAACATTACAACTAAACAATAATTCACTGGGTTCAAATAGCACATTGTAATTCGCATTTGCGAACCAATTTCTTGAACTTGTGAATCGGAAATTATATTTTTGCGATTTGAAGTTTTTTTTATATATCATGTATTTTTTTTCAATTTTTGTGTATATGAAGAAATATAGCCGAAATAAACACAAAATTCGGGACCGCAGTATACGCGCGCACTTCAATGGATTTCCTTGATTTTGGATCGTGAAAGTTGTAAACAACTCCATATAAGGATTGACCAAAAAGCACAGTTCACGTTGCGTGTTTATTAAAAGCAAGTTCTGCTCCTAAAAACGAGACGCGGCTTAAAACTGAGTATTTTCTGAACAAACCGTGCCACTCAGCTATCCTTGTCAAAATTGGTTAATACTGACTGCGGCTTAAAAATATAAGTGAATGACTACGGTAATCAAAGAAAAGCAAACACTTTGCACTTTTTTAAAGAAAAAGGTGAGTTTGGCTTTGTATTTAAATTCCTTTGTGTTCTGATAGTGAAAACGGTTTCAGTGCATTCTAATAATGCTTTGTCTATGAATTACAATCGATGAGAAATCTTAATAATTACATAAAATGTTTGTTGAAAAACCTTCAGTGGCTGAAATACAAAATTTCTGTAATAAAAATTTTATTACTCTGACCATTGTTTGTCAGACCATTATTCCCCTGAAGAAGGATATGTGATTTATCCGAAACGTCGGGACATTTTAAACTTTTTAACTTTTTTTAAAACAAAATTTTTCAACTGGAGAAACAGTAACTTTATAATCATATAGAGTTTTTTATCATGTGTCAACCTAGTTGCGAAAATAACATTTTTAGCAAAACTTTCCTAGTTATCAAGCCTCAGCCTGAGCTTGTTATTAAAATGTGGCAAATTTGAGCCTCGTTCTTATAAAGACTAAGGTTGTTATAAAAAAAAGCATGTATGCCCATATATTTTTTTAATATCAAACTACAAATCGCGCTCAATGAGAAGGAAAACTTCAACTATGTGATGCAAAAACTCCGGTACACCGAAATAACTTTTATCAGAGGAGCTCGCTTATATAAATCTAATTTTCCCAACAACAAATTGAGATTGGAAAATTTAGGCGGTTAATTCATACACAAGTCAGTTGATTTGTCGTATTTTACCTATTTCTCAAATCGATGTTTTACATTTATCTCCCACAACAAACAAAATTTATTCCTGAAGCAATGTTGTTCAAATTACTTCATCTAAGAATCACGACAAAACTTTTTTAAAAACGTGACCTAACATTGTGGCTTTCCTTGTTTGATGAATATCCCTATTTTCTCTACTCCAGAACGTAAATATAAAAATGTTTAAGAAATACATGAACAGAATTCAAGAAAAACTGTGCTAAAAACTATAATGAAAAAATGTTTTTTAGTAAATATAAAATAATTCTTAAAGTGCATATGACATAATTTTTTTTTACGTATTTTAATAGTTTGACATGTGTAGAAATTGACTTCAGTATCGAAAGGTATTATTTAGTTTCATAAAGGTGTTCTTTAGGCCGCAAAAATTACTCAATTTTTTAAAAATAGTGTCCCGGGGACTGGGGACAAGTTTAACTATGTCTAGGCTTCCTGTGACGTAGAGTTGTTAACCCCGAGCAACCATGAAGTGCTTGTTCGTCCCTTTATCATTCGATCTGAAAAAGAGTCAGAAATCTCCTACACAGATGTAGAAGCCTCTGAGGAAGAAATAGTAATTGAAAACGATTTTGAGCCATATTCTGAACAGCCGCTTGAGCAAGTGATAATGGGGATCAAATGGAAGAAGAAACAGACGAAGACAGTCTAACTCCTGAAACACTGGAGGCACGATTTGAACATCGAGTTGGAGTTAATGAATGATAATACGTTTATTAACTTCACAGTTAACTTAGCTCTCAAGCTCTATTATAAATACAATTTTTCTATTTATTTATATTATAACTTAAAAAGAAACAGGCTTAATTGTAATTAGAAATAATTTAATACTTTTGAAAATGTAAAAGAAACCCTTTGTAATGAGCAAATAACGTGATTCCTGATTCTTGTTTAATTGAATGATTAATTTTACTAAATCGATTCCATGTTTGTGTTGGCTTATATTGAACACAGCATAGTGCACCTACAGCACCAAATGTTTTCTTCGTTATAATAAAAAAGCGAAAAAAAAATAAGTTCGTTTGGTTAACTCCTCCAATATTTATGGCTCTTGAAAGTACATCAAAATCCCTTCATCTTGGTTGGTGAGCATGCATGAAGGAGTCTGGCTCAATTCGAATTTCGCTTTCTTGTTCTTTGAGAGAAATGTTTTAATAATTTACAAGTATGCCGACCAGGTGTATTGTAAAAATATAATGCAAAATATTTTTGCAACACGCAAAATTTTGAAGACCCGAGAGGGAAAGCTGACATTAAATTGATACCAAATCAAGAACTGAGCCAGACTTCCTTACGCGCTTCTGTGAACCATTACCAGGGCGTAGAAAATCGCTGTCTTAACCAAACCAAGAATATTTTGGAGGAAATTACTCCACTAGTTAAACTTTATTATTTTAGTGGAAAAAAAATTGGTGTTAGGTGCACTTTAACGTAGCCAAATTACTTCTAGTTTAAAACTATCACAGTTTGAGAAGGGTTAACTGAACCTAAAAAAGATTGTTGAATAACATTTTTGTTGTGGAAAAACAATTTGACCAATTTTCAAATCAAGTTATCTGAAACAATAAAAGTAGTTTCAATAACTGAGGCTTAAACCCGTTTAACTTGTTTACTAAATGCAGACTAAGCTAATTTTTCATGAAGGACTGAAATGTGAACACTGAACATCTTACCTAATTTAGAATCAGTATTCCTACTATTAATTTATTAAACTTTTATAGCACTAAAATTGAAAATAGTAATAACAAACTTTACGAAAATTATGAAATAACAATAAATAACAGCATCAATAAAACGATGGAAGTTATATAAGATTTTAATGCCAAAATTTTGTCCTTTTTATCAATATTGACCAAGTTAAGGCTGTGTTACACGAGGCAAATTTTTCAGCAACTCGCAATGCGATGCTGACGACGACGAAAAATTGCAAATTGCTGCGAGATGCCAGACAAGGGCAATGTTTTTAGAAACTCGTAATGATCTGGTTCATTGCTTGCTTGCTGTTATGTTTATGAATAGATCTGATTAGCTCTTCACCTTGATTGCATCACTGGGGTTGTGAAGTATGTTGCCCAGTATATGTTACATGCTGCAACTGGCTTCGCAACACTGCAAGAAGTAAAAGACTGTTCACCTTTTTCTGCAACATGCAACATTGCATTGCCAGTTGGACAGAAAGATATTACATGTACAACTGTGTCAGCAACTTGCAACTTGCTAAACATTTTCATAGTGTAACACAACCACAATTATAGTCTTTTTTTTAGGAATATTAATTATTTGTTTGTTGGCATTTATCCTTGTTGTGGCCACGCATCGGCTGATGACATTTGCAACAAGACCTTGTATAGGAACAGTGGCTTGTCAGAGAAGGCTGGGACACTCGTACATTTTTCTTCAATGAATCTTGTTCTCCCACTGCATTATTTTTAGTTTATACCTTGTCTACGTTTTATACATATAATGCTGCCAGTAAACATAATTTATTATGTAGCTTTATGTTACATGTAACACATTTACTTAAAAAATGTTCTCATACATAACATATAAGATCATGCTCTTAATAAGCAGCATGCAAACAATATTCACTAACTTATGCTGAACTTATTATAATATTGTATATAGCCTGGCTTAAAGAGTATTAGCTACTCAAAATAATAAGAAAATTTCCCCATTCTTCATCATGCAAAAACACTTTTAGAATTTATTGATAATAGTGTTCTGTGCTTTCCTCTTACCACCAAGGACATCTGTGCAGTACAAAGTTTCCATTGTTATTTTAAAATAAAACTTTATAATGCCTGAAGCTGAAATACAAGGTTTAAATTAACCCTAAAACTTTAAAAATTTTTAAAAAAAAATTAAAATATCTTTTACCGGCTGGAAAGAGAGCACTTTTTCCCATTTTCTGCCTTTTTCTGTAATCCGTTACTGACTCAGCCTTGCTTTTTCTATTTTCAAATTGAGATGTTAAAGTTCTTGGGGCTTTTGAAGAATAGCTTGCTGTTGTTTCCTTTATATTAGCTTGGGGCAAAGTGAACAGCAACTTTCTCATCTCACTGACATATTCTAAAATATAATGAAATTATTTAAAATGATAGCAAAAAATAAACAACTAAAGCTAAGCTATAAAATCCTTTACAAGCCAAGTGATCCACAGAGCTAGCACTTATCTTTGGTTTCTGTACTGTTGAGCGGATGAGAGTCTTTGACTCCCCCTGATACTCATTTCCTACACCAAATGGATGGAAAGCTGAGTTGACTAAGGCGGGAAAGAAAGTCACACAAATCAGTTCAAATCTTGGCAGAGCCGGTATCAAAGAGGGGACCTCTTGGTCAGAAGGCAGAGATCTTACCCACCATGCCTGCCCAAAAAAGAAACTTCAGTTGAAAACAATTTACATTTCATAAAAGCAGTACTAGTTTATTGAGTACATCATTTTAGTAACTTACAATAACTATTTGTTATAGCAAACCAAAATAAGCAAAATTGTACATATTAACAGCTCATTTACCATACATACTGTCATTTGTTTGGGCTAAACATTGTTCAAAGAACTGAAAAGAAAACATATAATTTTATAAAAAAAGGTATTTTTTATAATTTCTTACTGTATGAAGGAGGTTATTTGACATTGCGAACTACTTCTTCTCCAAGTTTATACTTTGGATATGTCACCATCATATATGGTTGACCATCTTTTCCACGCTGTGCAGACCGCTGGAAGTTTTCATTAAAATGCAAGCTTGCTAATATGTGCCTGATAATAAATTTAAAAACATTTCTGTCAACAAATAGTATATATCTGGACAAACATAATGGACTACCAACTGAATTATTTTTGGCAATCAAAATATATCTTGTACCTGCATTTGTTGCTTTTATTATTGGAACAAGTTAAATTACATAATTTTGTGCTAGCAATAATAATGTGAAGTGAAAATTTTGTATTTGCAACTGACACTGGGAACCAAATTTCATCTGCAAGTTCACTTCTCATGTGGAAGATAAATCTGTAGTTATTAATGTCCAAAGTTGAGTTGAATTTGCCACACCACAATTCTAGTCAAGGGAAACACTGTACAATTACAGTAAAACTTTATCAATTTTCTATGTCCTTACTTTTAACACAGTCAATGATAGGATATGTACACTGTCTTATATAAAAACCTATTAATTTATGGCAATGCAATGCATACATATATCAAAATCAAGATAACTGAATATATCTTGGCTGTTTACCAAATTCTAACACATTCAATTGCAACATTACCTTAGTTTAAAATCTCTGCAAAAGCCAAATAAATTGCAGTTACCATTAAAATTTAACACTGTGTTAAAACAAATGATCAACTGTAATGTATTCAACAATCCTGCAGTAGGTTCCTAGCCAAGGGAAGCATATCATTTTTGGATGCCAGTGATTTAACGTTGCGTGGAAACCCACTAGACAGCTGGTCTGTGCATCAGAAGATAATTTTTTTATATCATTCACCAGTGTTTTGTTTGTCAACAAAGTATTGAGCCTCTGATATGCTGTTCCTATTATCAGGCATACAAATGCAACCACAAATGAGTTACCTCTTTAATACATATAATATATTACAACTAGCACGAACAATTAGCACAGAAAAACCATTTTATTTGTTTAACCAAAAAAGCTTACATTTCATGAGTTTGGGTTTAATTTGTCTAACAAAATGTTTTTGGAAACCAAGACAAAATCTTATTTAATAATAATATAATATAAAAGTGCTTATCAATTTTGATCCCATTCCTTGGTTCTAATTCTCCATGGTTGCATTCCTCGTACAAAGAATCTGGATGGTTTTTGTGCCTGTTGCCCACATGAGGCATGAACGAGTTCCATTTGGCTGCAATGAAAGCTCCGAATCTTTGTTTGGTAAAGGTGGCACACCAGTACAAGTGTTTTCGGATTCCTTTTATACATGAAGCAATTTTCTCACAGCCTTTCACTTTGCTGGCCTTTAGAAATTTGTTGGTAATTGACCTTGCGACATGCCTAATATCAAAGTAGTGCTTTGTATACACACAAGATTCTCTAATCCACTTGGAAATTGATCTGTGCCAGTCTGATATAAACACTTCAACTGAAAGGCCAAGGTCCTTCAAATATGCAAAGCACCTCTTGCAACCTTCCAGTTCAATTTGCTGACTGCCCCCAGTCTCATTAGCCTGAAAGTACAACATGAAGATAATTATCAATAAAATAGGATTAACAGACAAATAGCTTGTTTGTTTCGCACACCAGTTTAACATGTGAACACCTGCTGCAAAGGGCGTACTGCTTGTGTTCCCAAAATTGATTATCACAAATTAAATCTCATAAGAGTACTGTAGTTAATGAGAGCACAGGTTTCATGACAAACTAATGAACATTTCAAATTATCAACAGATTTTGACATTCATGACAAACCATTGTAGGTTTTTACAGTGTACATTTGTGTATATTTAAATACAATGGCCATAAACCAGGAATGTTTTCCATTACATTTATCTCATCTGACAAATGCAGCAGTGTGAAACTCTGAGTAACGCTCTATTTTTGTAATAATTTGGTACTAAACTCTATACATTACCTGAACAACTTCAAAATGAACAATCTTCATCATGGTGGTGCACAACATAGTGTATACTCCATATTTGGCTGAGTGACCCATGGAGTCGAATCGGCCATCACCTGTCCACACTACCTCCTTCATTATTTTTAACTGGTTTACCAGACTGTTTCTATAATTCTCCCAATATTTGATAATAACAGGGAAGATAAAACTGTCCTGATGCCTGAAGTATGTCGTGGCTGCATATACAGAGAGGCCCAAGTGCCGAAATACCAACAATATTTTGCTAACTGAGGCACCTGACAACAGAATAGCAAAGCTTAAAAGAAGATTTCCAAGTGGTATTTTCCCAAAGATTTTTGGCTGAGATTGCCATTGAAATATTTCATTACACTTGTGGCAGTGCTGGTAAACAGTAACCATTGTTCCTTGACATTGCATACTTGTTGATGGGCCAGGCTCCTTGCATTTAAAGCAGAACATTGTAAACAGGCTTACCAGTTTCCAATAAAAAACAACAAACTTCGGCTGCTCATATTCTGGTGCTTGAGGATCAACACTGAAATAAAAATTTTAAAAAGCATTAAGTAATTGATTTTTTTTTACCTGAAAGTTACATGAAAAGCTTGCATTGTTTTTTTTTCATGTCCAATAGGTAAATAAAGAGCTCTTAATTTCTATTAATAACAATATTAATAATAGTCTCTATTGAATAACAAATATGAATGTTTACAAATACATTTTATTTACATGACTGTATATTTTATACACGGTCAGACAAAATGCCTAATTATGTTTGCATTAATTATAGATTTGTTTAAAACTGCCATACGGTCTAGAGCCCCACCAATAACTAACAGGTTAAAATTTGTATTATCTTGC
Source organism: Zoanthus pulchellus (assembly GCA_027575285.2). Lineage (NCBI taxonomy): Eukaryota > Metazoa > Cnidaria > Anthozoa > Zoantharia > Zoanthidae > Zoanthus > Zoanthus pulchellus. The sequence continues at coordinate 6,399 of JAOBRB020611922.1, read as the reverse complement.
ATAGCTACCCTCCCTATATAACATAACACATTCTGAACCTTAGCATCTGGAGATCTGCTATATGATCACAGACCTCCATATGGGTTCCTAGGTTGAGCAGTACCAGATCATTTGCAAACAATGGTATATATCTTCAGTAAGTTGACATCACCTTATCTCACTTGCATGCTCTTCTGAATCACTACCTGCTTCACTCTCACTTTCTGTGCTTTCTTCCATTACGGCATATGTATAATCGACATCACATCTATCGCCATTAGACTCTTCTTCACTTTCGACCTCGCCCCTTTCATTTGGCATTGGTTTATTAGACTCTTCTTCACTTTCAACCTTGTCCCTTTCATTTGGCATTGATTCTGGGTTGTTTGCTGCATCTTCCTGCTACACCTCATCCTCATTTTCAACATATTTCACAAATAAGATTAACAAGTATTAAATTAAGGATTAATGAGTGGAAGTGAGTGGTTGCCAGCAAGTGCGTGTATTTGCAAACAAACCACTCTTTTAATAAGCAACCTTAGGTTCACAGCAATGCAAGGCGCGATAGCTTTTTAACTTTTTGTTAAAAAAAATAGCGCTTTTTCTTAGACCTTCGTAACTTGTTCAGCTAGTACTATGATAGAATAACATTAGCTTTGATAGCAAGGGAATCCCCAACGGGTAAGTCGAGAACCAAATCATTTCCAAGAGCTTCCAGTAGTAATTTTTCTCGCGCTTCTTTTGGTGTTGACTTGAGGATATGCACCACGTGATTTCTAGTTTTACCACTGCTAACTGTGTCGCCAAGAGACTTCAACTGCTTTGTACGATTGCGACGTTGACGATCAGTTACCTCGTCACTTGGTTTTTTGTGCCCGTGGAACGTGCTGAAGAACGAAAGGCTAATACGTAAAAACATTTTTTTACTGCCAGGCGAGAACGTTATAACATGTATGAGGTACTTATGGAAAAAGCTCGAAACGCAAGATCGTTTATAAAAAATATTTCTCTAACAAACCTTTCCTCCTGTTTTACACTCTATGTTGCCTTTCTTGCTCGTTTTGCGTTTTGCCCTCATAAACTGTGCGCCAAAGGCATTCCCTTCTGAAGAAAATTTTTTTTGGCGTAGCTAATATACAACATCGGTCCATTTTTTTCAGAAGGTGGAGCTGGGGTTGATGGAGCACAAACGTGTTTGCTACTTGTCTCGAACTGAATCGCAGAACCACACTGTTTACAGCAAAACATTTGGTCCTTTATCGCTGTTAGAAAATATCTTTTCGGAAGAAGAATTTCTGTGTCGTCGTTGATCTCCGACTTGCAAGTTGGACATCAAGATGCATTTGGTGTTGTCTCGAGCCATTTTGATAGATAGTCGGCACAGAAGATACTGCAGAAGACATTTTGTAGAACAAATTCCGTTTGCTCGAAGTTGTTATTAAAACAATCACCCCGGAGACTAAGTTGTTTCGCGGCAATCTCTCTAATTTTTTCTAAAAGTTTCTGAGCGTTCTTTTCTAACTCATTCGAGCCGGAAACTTAATGAAATACGTCTTTTTTTGGCAGGTCTGCCACCCTTTTTTACTTTCGCAACTAAGGAACAGGTTTTACATTGATCATTGTCAGTATGGGGCTCCCAGTCAATAGGCTGGCGTGAATTGGACAGATTGCATGGTATACAATAACGAGAAAGATGAACTCCAATTTCGTCTTTTTCTTCATTGATTTTGAATTTTTCGGCCATCGTTTTCATGTTGTGATAAAATTGCGTTCACGTGAATGCGCCCGTGCTCAAATTACGTCCTTTCATTTCATTGGTTTTTACTGTCTCGGGGAAAATTTTTTTCTCAGACCATGATTTCTACAAAAATGAAATCAGTGCAAAGCTGTATAACTGTCCCGCATGCGTTTGTGATCAATGTTGAGATTAGGATTGCGGGCTCCGCTGGTCGCCCGCAATTATTTAAAACTTCCCGGGCTTTACAAAACCATCTTTAAAAACACCATGGAAGAACGAACTTGCCGAAGACAGTTGAGTTTCTGCGGGAAGGGCAGATAGTAAATGTTCCAAAAGCTGCTTCTTTGAAAGGGAAAAGACGCACCGAATACAGAAAATTGTTGGAGAACATCACAAAAAGTATAAACAACGCTCACCATCCAAGAGCGCAGGGTAAGTTTAAATTACGCCAATCAATTCTTAGGCAAAATTGCGAACGTGTACGCAGTGTTTGAAGTTAAACGAAGCAGCTCACGTATAAATCCCTTATTACAAACACAAGCTATTAAGGCACTGCCAACCCTCATTTAAAAACAAATTGAAATGCTTTTTTATCTGTGTATAAACTTTCGATATAAACTATAACTTTTCAGTTTTACTGAGAATGTTGTTGTCCTGTACGTTGCAGTTAGATGGCACAAAAAGGAACTTAATTATGTACCCACAGAGAACTTCAGGCAGTTGTTATCGGACCTGAAAGGTTCGATACCACCCTCAGTGAAGGTTAGTCACTGGCGTGACGCAGTGTTTCACGAGAGCACAACACGGATCTCTTATAATTTTTTTAACGCTGGACCAGTGCTTTCCGCCATTCCAATAGTGAAGTCTCGGCGATGGTGCGGAAAAGAAGTTGCAGAGGAGGAAAATTTTGAAAACTTATCAAATGCCCAAGCTTTTATTGAGGCCGCGAGAAAACGAGAACAAGTACGAGTAGTGTTGTTATTGAGAGTGAAGTTTGGCCATTTAGGGAATTCGAAATTATCTGGTGGCCAAATATGTTCCATAGCAGCAGCTATGGTAAGCTCGAACTTCGGTTCTATGTTGCAAAAGTTGTTTACTAAACTGTATTTTAATATTTAATCAATTATTATATATGTTTTTTGTAATTAATGTTTAACTAGAACGCGAATAAATAATACAACCGTAAATGCCTGTGAAATCCTTGTAAAAATGCATTTCTTTTAAGTTCTTCAATTTATTTGTCATACTGTAAAACATCCCGAGTTTAAACTTAAGAAAATTTCTTATTGCAAATTCACTTCAAAACGATGAAAAGGAACCTGTTTAATCAAATCGAACTTCCTTTGCGGATTTAAGAACCATTATGTTTAAACGTGGCTCACACTAACTCGCAATGTCAAGAATGTGTTGAAAGTATGCCATCACATAAGGCCAAATAAAATAAATTCCCGGTTTTCTAAAAAAATGAGGCGTACGGTGTTTTTAACAAAATTTATAAGTTACAGTAACAAGAATGTGTGGGAGAGTAAAATACTATTGCAAATTATCAAAACAGAAACTCTTTGTTTAGACTTTCTTTACATATATGATTATTCTCTAACGGAATAGATTTCATCAAAATAATGTTGAAAATTGAAATTTTCTCTTATTAATATTGTTTATTTGTAAAAAATAAATATTGACGCGGCGGCTTTTTTCCAATGCGGGCGCTGATAAAAAAGCGAAAATTTATTTTATCTGGCCAAATGTTAAAGGTTTCTCCGAGGCGTCTATTTAAGCAAACAGTAACAATTAAAAAAATTATAAAAACTTCTCAATGACATTTTGCAAAAGCCTTATAAACATTTTAAAGTTGTCTTATGTGAACTACACTGAAAGACCACATAAATGTATTAAGTGCAAGCCTACTCAAAACATTGTTTAATTGACGTTAATTCCGGCCTTTTGGCAGGAATTATAGAATGACATTTTGAAATCAGGTCTGGTAACTTAAAAATTGTAGCATACTTTGAAACAAATTCAAACATCTTGCCAAGGAAGAAAACAACACTGCTGAAACTTGGTGGAGAATAACCTTTTTATATTTCTGGGGCAATGTAGGAATCTATGGTGTTCGATGTCTGGCACGCCGGTTTCACCACATGCGCAACTACTGTTGCTGCCTTAAAACTTTGCCTGAAATCTATCACGACAGTATTATATTTCTCCTATTGATCATTTTGGGCGCATCACAAACGCGCCACATAATCCCTCTCCACGAGTTATCACAAAGCCCCGGTGTTGACCTGGCAGCACGATATATAGTTGTATTTTGCCATGGTACTGAAGTACCAGCTGAACTGGTGTACTTTTGGTGCAAATACCAAAAACAAAGGTAACCCAGAATGATCAGGCAAGTCAAAAAAAGATTCTTGCCTTTCACTTTGCAGCTCGCCCTAACTCATCCAAGAATTTCTTGCCCTTCAAGATTTTTGTTTTCTCTTACAGCAAAAGCAATCTTTCTATATTTTGCAAGAAAGCAAGTGCCATAAGTCCCACTCCCGAGTGTCGCAACACCCTCAATTCTTTTCATATGCTTTCGATCAAGCTCTTTGACCGTTTTCCTTGTTGTTGTCTGAATAACTTTTTAGACTTTTGGTACTGAAGCTAAATCCGTGCGTGGCCTTTCTGCATCACCACCTCGTTTTGCAGCACGCACCATCGCTAAAACACGCGATGATGGCTTCCATTTTGGCATTTCTCTGATTTGCGTTCTACCCCAGCTTCTTCTAAAACGTCGCCACTTTCACGCTGAGACTTTACAAACCTTTCCCTTCTTTCCTTTCTCAATCAGCCTCCACTTTTCTGATTTTCTTTCTAGTTTTCCACAGCTTTTTCTTATATTTTTTTATGCCTTTCAGCTTCTGAAGGTAAACAGGATCACCACCTTGTTGATATTCGTTAGGTGATTCCATGACTATAATTTCACTTCAATTCATTACACACAACGGAAATTATTTTTATCGCTGTTGGAATATCCAGCAAGCTTATATAGTTTTTTCAGCAAGAAAACTCAATTCAAAGAATGATTATTAATATTTCACTTAATAAAATGTTACAAAGTTAAAACATACTAATCTGTGTGGTCTTTGACTATCTCGCTCTTTACAAATGTTGCAGCATTTCCCTTTTGCAGGGCTCAAAATTGCGGCAACCTGTCTTCGTCTCCGACAGTTAATAATGTAAAACAAACATTATCCTCTAGAAGTCGTTACGTAACGCTTACTTTTCAACTTTTTAGAATTTGTGACTATAATTTTGGAACCAGTCGCAAGAATGCGACCATAAAATATTCTTAATTTCGAGCCCTGTTTTGATAAAAATTGCTAGTTTAGAAGATTGTTTAGGGTTTTGAAAATTATGTGTGAATCAATGAGAGACTTGTGTTGCGTATGTGTGTTTGTATGAAATTGGTATCGGTTATAGTGTGGTGAAGGGATTTCAAAATATGGAAACACTTTGTATAAGCTAAATGTAAGGTGGAAATGGAGGCAGAAGAGAGAAAAGTAGTGGTCTGTAGAATAATGATGGGAGGCTTTTTTATGTATAAAATGATGGAAGTTTTGTTAGTGAAATATATGTATGCATTGGTGTTTTTGGACTGGATGGTAAAAAGCATGGTTAAGCGGCTAGTTAATCAGTAATTTGCTGTGGGTTGGTAAATAAATGGTGTTGTGGGAGAAGATGAAAGCTAGTTATTAGCAGCAGCTATTGGGCTTTCACATACTAAACTCATGGAAGAGGACACCTTGATTTAAAAGATTCCCTGAAATTGGATTAGACCGCACCCCAGAATAACTCACTCTTTTGAAGAAAGCATGTCCTTGATCTCTAGGGAGTGGTTTTTAAATCTTTAAGTATGTTATATCTTTATTGGGCAACAGAAAGTTGTACACAGTTTCTATAAAAAGTGCAAAGTAGTTCTGATTGGGCAATCACAGGGTTCAAAATAACGTTCTAAAATTTTAATTTATATTGTAAAAACACTAAATAATTAAAGGCTTAAGCATTTGATATTTATTGGTGTACATGTCAACTTACCCTATCTATTCTCTTAGACTTTTTCTGCTATGCCTGAAAGTCCTTTTCAGTTCCATTTCTTTTTCTTCCAATTTTCCTTTTATTGGATTTGAAGGTAGCCTTGATTGCCCCTAATTTAACAGGCAAATTTAGTTACTAATTAAAGAGCCTCTGTGCTTATTTTTTATCCAGAAAGACAAGACAGAAAAATACTCAAAGAATTATTATCAATTTCATTGAGATATAAAATGAAGGAAGTTTATTTCTCTCTTTATAACCAAAACAAGATGCCTCGAAGTATTTATTTTGGATGGGATCTCATGCCATAAACTGTGCTTGAATTTTGAATTTTAAATTAAATGTATTGCTTTGTATTTTTTCTGTATAATATTTCTTTGTCCACAACTTGATAAAAAGTGGTACTTCATATAATGTATTTAGAATAGTTTGCATGTAATATGATCACATCATAACTAGACAAAAGTTAATTCATACCATAGTTAATGGAGGGGACTGGTTATGAAACCCGGCGAACATCAAAGGGGTATCTCTTTGTTATAGTTTTGACGTGGTCACGTGATCACGAGAGTGCACACAACCAGCTGAGATTCAAAAGCGATAGC
>JAOBRB020611007.1:0-18227 GCA_027575285.2 Zoanthus pulchellus | reverse complement strand
CACACGGCCACATCAGCTGTATAGCTGCCGTTTATCTTTAACCGTGTATAAATAAAGGCTATTATTATTATTATTATTATTATTGTCCCGGAGGAATCAGACAATTCATACAAATATTAAAACAGAGGCGTTATTGATCAAGTTTGGACGCATGTGATTGGTCTGAACTAAAATAAGTCGGTTCGTAAAGCGCCGTGACACTAGAACATTGACGTTGCTCGCTCCTACTTATGGGCTCCGGCTAAGGCTCAATGTTTTAATTGTTTCGTCAATTTGAGGCTCAAAATGTACACCAAACAACGCAGTTTCGATACATTTAAACCCCATTTACAATTTACACGTGCACACACTGAAACAGCTAGGCAAGGATAACTGTTGGCAAGGTTAATGTTAACTATTCGGAGAGCCAAGGACGGTTGAAATAGGACAACGTCGGGACATTGTCGTAAAAATCAAAATGAATTGGTAACTTAATCACAGTTTACACAGTCGAATTCATCCTTGCATCAATGAAATTAAAATTTTACCCTCGCCAAAATCAGTTAACCTCGCCAAGCCAGTTTTTTCTGTAGTGTAAATGGGGTTTTAATGACCGAGTATACGGTGACAATTTAAGTATATTGTACAGCATAGTATTTGTTAAAGCCGAAGTTAACTAAGTATTGAGATAAGTATCTGTTGTTACCCTTTTTAATTCGATATTATTTTCAGCCATAGATTGTTTTTTAATTCGTTCAGATTTTTCAGGCAATTTCAGCTGCGCTGTTTTTATTAATAAAACTTTGTTCTTATTAAAAAATGTACAGAATCATTTTGATAATAACAAAAGGCTTTGAGTAATACTAATAAACTCAATTGTGCTATCAGCTATTTGCTGTTGAACTTCGTATGCAGATTTTTTATAAGTAAAGTTCGATTTTGCTGAATTGTTAGAAATGCGCTGTTGATATCAATATGATAAGAGCGAAAATGAACGACAGCATACGACAAAAAATAAGTTCTTGATTGCTTATGAAAGAGAAAAATATAGCTAAATTGAAATAAACGAATCACCTAGGTTTTGACTGAGGAAAAATGGACACATAACTGCTCGGGTTATGAAAAAAATTGTGTTAAGCGTACGTGTTCAACCCAGGGTAGCTTGCCCAATGAAATACTATAAAGTTTTGATTTCGAAAAAGATTGATAGTAGAAAGTACTTTAATTAGTAATAAGAAAAATAATTGTTAAGCACTAACCCGTATAAACCGAAGAGCCATAAGTATCATCATTACAATCTTTACCATTCTTCTAAGTTGGCGAATTTCCATTTTGAAATCCGTACCGAAGTTTACAGTTCTTGTTTGAAGTTTTTCTGAAACAATTTCTACGCGCGCGGTCTTTAAAACGTCCACGAGGTTAGTGACAAAAGACGTGTATTGTCAAAAATTCCAAATAGGAAAAATCTTAGGAAATGTAATTGTGACCTGCTATGGTCCTAGAGGAAACAGTTTGGCTAAAAAGGTAAAATGAAAACGTTTCTAGTTTCCGGAAGATGCTGAACTCACAGGAAACAAGCAACCAATCGTTTATACAATATCGTTTACGTGAGACAATTTAGCAGCTTCAAAAAAGCTTTTAAACAATATTTAAGCGTAATTTAAAACTTCACATTTGAAAAGCACAATTGTATTTTTGAAGTATCAAGGTCAGCTAATTTAAAAAATGACGGCTCATTGCAACATCACTCTTGAATTGTGTGGTACATTGCTTGTGTTTTAAAAATATACTTTCTCGAAGCTGAAAATGTGTCAAAAATCAAGATTATCCTCGGAATAGCCCAAACTTAGTTTTTTTTTTATTATTTTATAATACAAAAGTTTATATGAGCCTGTACAATAAAAATTGAAGGCTGTAGTCATGCTAAGAATGTATTAAAAATATAAACATCCCGACACCTTACTAAATTAATTAATTAGCAGCACAATTATAAAACACAAGAAATATCACGGTTTTTCACATTTGTTGATATTATGTTTTTTTCTTCAATCTATGCTGCTAGAAATAAGAACAGAACAATTGTTTCAAAGTTATACTGTATTATGTATACAAAACAAACAAGTTTCTTTTTTTTTGAAAGAAATACTATCAAACTATGTACATTTCCACTGGTACGAAAGGCAATGCACCAGTTAATTTAGGGTCCTTTTCTAAATGGAAAAAATCAGAATAAACAAACAAAAAGTTCGGTAAAGTAAAACTTCGAGCTCGAGTTTCAATTTGATGGGTTTTTGAAAACAAAGCGTCTCAAAGGATGTTAATTCGCCAAGCAGATAACATATACGCACACTAAATTCAAAATTTTACAATACTGAACTCAAAAGATCAATAACCAAGGCTGGAAGTAAGCTACCTTGTGAATTATTATATGATGAATTCTCGAATGTACTTATAAAAGTCGCTTCACAACGTTTTTGTAATTTACTGACTAACTTTTTAGTAAGTGAATCAAATGAACTAACTTGAAAGAAATAATAAGCTCTAAATTGTTTCTTTTTTATTTAAAAAAAATTATACTCAGAGAACATTTCACTTGAACTAACACTTTAACAAGGACCGTTTAAACTTAAAGAAAGTAAGCAAGTGATCGAATCCTTTATCATATCGCTACACGATAAAAGCCGCAAAGTATTATATTAGAGAATTTCAGCTTCTGCCTAAAACATAATCAGTAAAACTATATATTCTAAATTTTCAAAAAACTGATCGTGTACATTTCTATTTCCAAAGTGTGTTTTTTCCTGGTGTAAATATTAAGCTGATGTTTTTCAAGTTTTGATTCACTCTTCATCTTTCATAAAAGTTTTAGTTTAAAGTCAGCTTCTTAAACCGCACTGCTTCCAAAAATAAGCAAAATGTACATCATTTATCATAATCATTTCAGGCAGTGCAACTTTTTATGGATAAGCTAAAATTGTTAGAGAAATATTTCATCTGTTCATAGTTCAACCTTACAGTGGTCTCAGTTTACTTAACTATATAAACTTGCTTTTAATTTGAAAAAGAAACCAGAAGCTATTGGAATCAAAATTTAAATAACGTTGAAGAAGAATTACTTCCCGTCGCTGATATCACTTGGAAAGTATTTACTTTGTAGGATTTCCGACCAAATACTTGAAAACTTTCAGTGGTTTAGGCGACTGCCGGATTATGTGTCAGCAATCGTCGTCAATGGCGTATGTAATATCCGCCGTCTCTAATCTACTTTGTTATACAAGACTCCTTTTTCCTATTGTTTAAGTTTTGAATTTCACTAATTAGTGTAGAGGTAACGGATTTTAAAACTAACACACACACATTTTTATAAAAACAACTTTTTTTGAAGAACAAAGTGGCTCACAATGGCCGAAAATTAAGAAAAATTTATGAGCAAGCTCGGGTTCAAGCAAAAACAATGTCAAACCGCCAACAGAAATGATGACAAATTAGGAAAAAATTAGCCAAAAATTAAGAATGATAATGACAATCACAATGATTTATTACAAAAATGTAGGTAAAGTCTGAGTATAATAACTCAAAATCTAAACAAGACAGTCAGACAATATTTTTAGTGAAATATTTACATGTGATCATTGACAAAGATACACTAATGATACATAGACAACACAAATATCAAATAATGTTAAATTTTCAACCTCGGATATTGCGGCGTTTTTATCGTTCTGATTTGTTCACTCAATCTTGGTTATCAGCTCATATACCTATTAACCATATATGGAAACTAGCAAAAAATCTTGTTTATCAATTTATTACAAGTTTTTTGCTTTTTTTTTCAAGTATCGAACGGTTCGGAAAACTCATGAAATTTAATAAAACAATTATCCATTCGCGCTTGTTGGATATGAGATGGTTATAGCCAACTCGGCGCTAAGCACCTCGTTGGCTATTCACCATCTCATATCCAACTCGCGCTCTTGGAATAATTGTTAAATATACTAATAGTATGGAGTAGAAGTATCTAAAAACCAAACTAAAAAGTGACCATCATATATGCAATTATTGATTATCGAGTAGTATTTTTTGTAGTTATCTATAATTGATTTTTTTATGACTTTTTAAATTGTGATATGCTGGAGGCTATTTTTATACCTTGATCAACTGCATTCCAAGCTTTAGCTCCAGAAAATCTTATGTTGAATTTTGAATTTTGAAGCAAATTTAGTGCTGTAGTTATGCCTTTCATTAGCTAAGACATATAGATTACTAAAACATTTGAGTAGGAGATTTTTATGGTAGCGATACATGAAGATCGTTTTGTGGTAGTAAACAAGTTCTCGTAGTTAATTTGATCATTTCAAGAAGAATCAGCCTTAACCAATTGTTTAGTTCTTACAAAAAAACGTGTAATGAACTATACGTGGTTTATAAGCAATGTGATATGTAACTCTTAAAATGCAATTTATTTTACTTAAAACTAGACTTGCCTGTGCTCTGCTGTGAAAAATATATTCTATATATAAAACTATGACGTAAAAACCATTGCACATTTGCGGTGTACATGTCTGCTTTCTACTTCCCTTTTGATAACCTTATCTCAGTTTGAAATCATTACTGGAACTAAAACGTTAGCATTCTCCCCAAAAAAGGATTTATGACGTTTACAAAACACAAAACTAAAACAACTCTGCAAAAAATTAACTTAAAGGTCGTAAAACTCTTTCTACAATCGTAATTATGGATTCTTTAGCCATGGTGAAAGTAGAATAGTGACGAGTGATAGCTTAAAGTGAAAGAAATACGCTGATTGACAAAATTAATACTTTAGATAAGAGAACGATGTAATTTTGTAAACACCAACGTAAATAGTGTGTTGAGACAAACTATCAAGTGGTAATTCAAAGCAATTATCGCTAGCTGGAAACGTCACTGACCTCAAAACACTGACCCGTGGGTGAAATCATGAAAAATCTCTGCCACGCGCTAAAACTGATCGCCTCGGCTTTCCATGCGTGTTTTAAATCTTTGAGCAAGAAATTAAAACCTGGAAACTCCACATAAGAAACTAAAACTGATGGTAGTTGGTTATGAAAGTAATGCAGAATTTTGTTTTTAATTCCTGATAAATACATGTTGAAACTGCTTTTCAGGAAATTTATCATAAAAGGGGTTCAGCTTAGGCTATGAAATTGACTTCATGAATTACTTACTTTGGTCATAAAAGCTTCAATCGTGAGTTGTCTGAATTACTCGTTGTGTTTAGCTCAGTCAGTCAGACAAACACTCTAAACTAACATTAGCTCCTTACACTACTTACGGTGATGATCATAAATATTTCAACCTTGAATTGTCTAAATTACACGTTGTGTTTAGTTCAGTTCAGACTAACACTCCAAACATCAGCTCCTTACACTACTTACGGTGATGATCATAAACATTTCAGCCTTGAGTTGTCTAAATTACACGTTGTGTTTAGTTCAGTTCAGATTAACACTCCAAACATCCGTTCCTTACACTACTTTTCAAAGTATCCTGAAGTCTGCCGCCTTGAGAACAAGACAGCTAGTTGTGTTATAAGTCATTTAAAATCCATGTTTGCACGACACGGAATTCCAGATGAAGTGGTAGCAGACAACATGCCATTTGGAAGTGCTGAGATGCGACAGTTTGCATCTCAGTGGGATTTTAAGATTACAACCTCCAGTTCAGAATATCCAGCATCAAATGGACAGCGCGAGAGGATGGTGGGCATAGTAATGCAGCTTATGAGGAAGGCCTATGAAGAAGGGAGGGGTCCGCATCTAGCACTTCTACAATACCGTAACATTCCAGAATCAGGTCTTAATCATTCACCCGCACAGCTGCTCATGAGCCGAATGTTCAGAGACAAAATGCCCACACATGCCAGTCTCCTTGTACCAAAAGTTGTCGAAAATGTCTATACCTTCCTGAAGTCACGGCAGCAAAAAAACGAAGCAGTAATATGATCGGGGAACGAGAAAATTACCCGAACTTAAGGTGGGAGACAGTGTTAGAGTACGGCTAGGACGCACGTGGACCCCAGGCATTATTTCAAGTAAACACAATAACCCACGCTCTTACCTCGTTACAACAGAGAGTGGCAGAGATTATCGCAGAAATCGCAGAGTAGTAAACCGTACCCCTGAGAAACCGCCAAATGTTTTTTTCATCATTAGATGAATGTAGCACTCCCCCGGGACCCTCGATCTATATATTACAGCAGGCAGGTCCTGAAGCTTCAACTCCTCCTACAGATACACAATTACCCGTGCATTTCGTGAGCTCTGCAGGTCATCAGGTCGAGGCAGACGCAAACCTGGATGGATGTCTGATTACAATACATCCTAAATTTGTAGCCTTTGTGAACAGTTACTGAGAACTTTAGTGACTCGTTGAGTTGATTATTCTCTTTATTATATTGTTATGTTTATTATCAAACAGTTGAACACTTTAATAAGGACTCCGAAGGAGCTTGCATTTCGTTCTATATAACAGACAAGAGGAGGATGTCACATGATATCCTATAAACATTGTTTGTGCCATTGTTGTAGTTGACTAATCACAGTTGTTCCTGTTGTAGGTGTGTGCAATAAAGATGGCGCCTCAATATGGAGACACATGAAAAACCAGCGCCCACAAATGAAAGCATTTTGTATAAGTCTCAAACCAAGCTAACATTCTGCACCAAAAGCTCTCTAGACTTTTTAGGCTTTCAATAAAACTAAGAGAAATGCAAAATGCAGCTGGCTGGGACTAAAGCAAACACTCGTAGGGCCCCTTTTCCATGATACAGCAAGCAGCCGGTGCTCAAACCTAGCAAACTGGCTTAATTTTCTATAATCACAGTGCCAATAAACAGCTCTTCGATAAGTTTTAAGCCTTCTCAGCCTTGGATGATGAGCTCCGGCACCCGAGATTTGCCCAAAAATGCCAAAAAAGGCATTTTTTTTGGCGGTTTTCACCTGAAAACGCCTCTCAAAAAAAGATTTGAAAATCAATACGAAGTGTTACGTGACTAACACTTACGTGTCATCACACATACAAGCAAAACCCAGTCCCCCTGGTTTTAACTAAAAAAAAAACCAAGAGTTATTATAGGACCACCCACCCCCGCAAAAGGGGCTCTTTTTCAAACATTTTCTTAGGTAGACCCTGGCCTTAAGCTAGACCTATTAGCGGACTCCTTTAAGTTTTCAGGAGTAATTAAAAGATTTAACTTCAACTTCAACTTTAACTTCATTTTTTTTATCACATGTGTTACAGTTATCACATCGCCTTCAAAAAGCAAAGCTAGTCTTTACACTATATCACACGACCTTGATACATCCATAAAGCACTCCCCTTCGGGGGAAAACTGTTTGTGGTTTAATTGCAAGAATATTTGATTGAAATAGGTTGTTCATTTTCAATGGTTATTAAGTTAATTCAAGCTAAATGTTATCATATTTGTTCTTCAATGGGTGGCTTCTAACATTTAAAAGGATTTACAAGAGATCATCAAAATCTTCTTAATGGCTCTGAATGATTCTTTGATGCTCATCCAAAAGCAACAGTTGTGTGCTTCAGGCTTGAAATAGGAAAAAATACAACCAAAGTTTGACTATAATAATTATAATCAGAACCATAATCATGATTATAGTCAAAGTTATAATCATAATTATAGTCAAAGTCAAAGTCATAATCATAGTCCTAGTCCTAGTTCTAGTCCTAGTCATAGTCATAGTCATAATCATAGTCATAGTCACAGTCATAGTAATAGTCAAATTCATAGTCATAATCATAGTCATAGTAATAGTCCTAGTCCTAGTCAAAATCAGTCACAGTCATAGTAATAGTCATATTCATAGTCATAATCATAGTCATAGTAATAGTCCTAGCCATAATCATAGTCACAGTCATAGTAATAGTAATAGTCATATTCATAGTCATAATCATAGTCATAGTAATAGTTCTAGTCCTAGTCATAATCATAGTCACAGTCATAGTAATAGTAAGTCATATTCATAGTCATAATCATAGTCAAATTCATAGTCATAGTCAAAGTCATATTCATAGGCATAGTCATAATCATAGTCATAGTTATAAACATAGTCATAATCATAGTCCTAGTCATATTCATAGTCATAATCATAGTCCTAGTCATAATCATAGTCATAGTCATTTTCATAGTCATAATCATAGTCCTAGTCATAGTCATAGTAATAGTCATAGTCATAATCATAGTCATAATCATAGTCATAATCATAGTCATAGTCATTTTCATAGTCATAATCATAGTCATAGTCATAGTCATTTTCATAGTCATAATCATAGTCCTAGTCATAGTCATAGTCATAATCATAGTGATAGTCATAATCATAGTCATAGTCATAATCATAGTCATAATTATAATTATAGTAATAGTCATAGTCCTAGTCCTAGTCATAATCATAATTATAGTCCTAGTCATAATCATAGTCACAGTCATAGTCATAGTAATAGTCATAGTCATAATCATAGTCAAATTCATAGTCATAGTCATAGTCATAATCATAATCATAGTCATAGTCATAGTCATAATCATAGTCATAGTCATAATCATAGTCATAGTTCTAGTCATAGTCATAATGATAGTCATAGTCATAGTAATAGTCAGTCATAATCATAATTAAAGTCATAATCATAATCATAATTAAAGTCATAATCATAATTATAGTCATAATCATAATCATAATTAAAGCATAATCATAATTATAGTCATAATCATAATTAAAGTCATAATTATAATCATAGTAATAGTAATAGTCATAATTTTAGTCAGTCATAATCATAATTAAAGTCATAATCATAGTCATAATCATAATTATAGTCATAATTATAATCATAGTCATAGTAATAGTCATAATTATAGTCAGTCACGGTAATAGCGATAATTGTTGGTGCTCTAGTAATAAGAAAGTTAGGTGACTGGGTTGGGAGGCTGGGCACTAGACTCCGCTTAAAACTACAGAAAACTGAGAAAAGCACCGGCTCCAGGGACCACTAGGCTCGCAAAGGATTTACCATAAACTGCACACAACCACACTTGTTCTAAAGAGCAGGTTCGAAAACGATCTGCTCTTAACTGAATATTGTATACAGCCCGATGCAGTCACATGCGATTAGTATTTCGCCTAGGGAGAGTGAAAGACTCTCATCCGCCTAATGGCTACAGAAACCAGTGATACGTCCCGGCTCCAATGACCAGTAGGCTCGTAAAGGATTTAGCTTCTTGATGCTGTTAATGGGGTTAAAAAGGGACATACTACCACCATCATCGTCACCACCACCACCATCATCATCATCATCACAATCATAATCACTGTCTTCACATCATTAGCAACAACATTACCAATATCATCACATAGTTATCACCACCACTATTAACATTAAGCTAATCCGGCTAAAATTTTTGCGATGTATTTTTTCATTATCATTGCATATTTCACAAAACTGCTTTTTCTTTTCAATCACCAACTTGTTTTTGACGAAATCCAACGTACCTTTTGGCAGATCTATCTTAGCAAGCTTCTGTGTTGCAGGACTGTTGAGTTGACGGTTTACTTTGAGCGAAGCATTCGTTACTAGCCACGGAGGTTCCATCCTTTTTTACTTGATGGCATGTGACCGTGCGAGACTGTGTTCCTCCGCCACATCGTTTTGTACACTAATAAATGGCAAGATGCTAAATACTAATATATCCAAGCTTTAATAGACCCTTTTTCACGCAGGCGTGACATTGAAAAATATTCCGTTTTTCAAAAAACGAATAGCATCGTCACATTTATTACATCAATGATAATAAACATGCAAAGTTTCGATGAGACTGCCCCAAAATTGGCGAAGATATGAATATTTTAAGCTAAATCTTTTAACGTTATTATTGAAAGAAAATGTATGAGTTTAGTATGGTAACGAGGCTGGACCGGCATACCAGGGGCCGCGGAGTACCTTAAAAAGTGGTAGGGCTATTTTTCAGAAAACAAGAAACAAACAAACAAGTTTTCTCCCTGTTTATTTGTACATTTCTTCACCGTACTTTAAACTCCGAATACAAAACTTTACACTAATTGGTATGGAATTGCTGTATATAAGAGAGTTAATGATTGATGCAGCGTAAAAGGAAGAGCCAGGAAAAAATCAAGTCAAGATACCCTCCATTCTAAAAAAAAGAAATGCAAAAAAGTGGTAGGGCTTCAGCCCTGGCAGCCCCTCCCCCTCCGCCGCCCCTGCATACATTAATTTCTTTACAGAATTTTATCGAAATGTTTTTCTTTGATGAAAAAAACGTCTTAGTACTGACAGACCAACACCGAGGCAAAAAGGAGCTAGTTTTTTTTTTTTTTTTTTTTAAAGGAAATAGTTAGCCTTTGCGAGGATTGCCACAATAATAATTTCCAGTTGGCCACCGTGACAATAATAACCTCTGTGCCCAGTTGTTCAAAAGCCAATAAGCACTAACCAAGGGTTAAATGTTTAACCCACGATCTTTTTTCCAATGTTACAAGGAGAGATTTTAGCTGTAATTTTGGGATTAACAAGAGTTTTCCTAGAAAAATCCAAACAGTGTTCATAAATAACCGATTACCTTTTCTTAAAAAAGAAATTCCTGTTTGAATTTTTGCTTAACTCAGGGTTAAACTTAAACAGCCTTTTAACAACTGGGCCCAGGTGCTTAAGCTCTCTCCTCCAGGTGGAGTCAAAAGAAACCATAACGTTTTAGTAGCATATTTTGGGTTAGCTCTTTATATAATTGATGGTATAGAATCTACACACAATTTTTTTGTCGAAACAAAATAGAATCTTTCCTAATTATTAAATCTGATCTGCTGTAACTCTAAGATACTATATATAATATTTTTAGGTTAGTCGTGGTTGCCTTTCTTGCCGAAATGTGTATGTATTCAAAGTGAGAAAAAATGAAACTTTAAAAAGGCCAAAAGTTAACAGAAAGAGAAGCTTTCACTTATCTATTGTGGATTAATCATGCATTTACTCAGTCCGAAAGGTCTGTTAAAAACTATTTTATTCACTACACTTATCCATTTGTAAAACTGCAGCTTCTGTTTGATAATTACAGGCCTGTTTCAAACAAACTTCTGGATGGTATTTCTGCTCAAGCGCACATCACTATTGTTATCGTTACAAATTGCCAAATCGATTAAGATATTTAACGCTTTTTATATATGAACAAGTAAATCATCGTTGATTGTTTTAAAGTTTGTGGTGATTTCAGCATCAAATGTTCTTAATTTTAGTTCCTCAAATTGAAAAAAAAACATTATATAAACAATCTTGCATTTCATAATATACGTGAAACACCGTGAGACAATTTGTGTATTATATGTATTGATAAGGTAGTTTATGTGTTTTTAGTAAAGTGTTAACGAAAATCATTTTCATTCTTTTCGGAGGCTCAGCCTTAGAATTTTCTTCGTTTTAGCCGATTTGAGCTTCGTCATAATTACATAAAGTTGTTAATAAAAAAGTCTGTCTTTATTCGTTTTGTAACAACATACACTTGCATTTTTGGAAAACAATTACACAAAAAAATGCAGCCAGAAAACAGCACTAAAATGATATCCTCGCAATTTTATTGGTTAAAGGAAGCATTACATAACCACTGCAACCACTCAGAAGCAAATGCGGGCAGCGAATACATTTGAAGCCTGCGCGTTTACCAGTCCATTATTTGGTGCAGTGATGATAATGCTAAACCTATAAAGTCAAGTTCAACGTTAATAAAACAATATGAGTAGAAACTAAGACTGAATGGAAACCAGTAAGCGCTTGCGGATTCATCATTTTCAGTGAAGCTTGATATGGTATGGATAACGACCGCTGGGTGCATGTATAAAATAAATATAAAATAAAATAAAAGATTTCGCTATCGCTGGTAGAAACTTTAATCTACTTACGGGTGACCAGTCCCCTTTCTTCCATGAGGGCAAGCAATCAAGCTCATTACACTTCTGCGTGAAAGCTGGCTTGCGGTCGGCACATTTTGCATCGGGGACATCTTTACTCTCAGTGTCTGAAATCTTCTCCGTACACGTCACCATGCGGCTCTGACTACCGGTCCCACATATCTTGTTACACTTGCCCCATTCAGCTGTCCGCCAGCTGTGAAAGAGTATGAAAAGGAAGAGAATAAATGAAATGGGATAGAATATCCGAAAGGCAGACAAAGGCAAGGTGCATATTGATGTATAAGAAATTGAATAGGCTGCAGCTTGAATATTTGAGAGATCAGATTGTCTACCAATTAGATGTTGCACAAACATGTTTTAAAAAGCTAAGGGACACAATCAACAAATTATCACTGCCGTTACCTAGAACTGACTACTTGAAAAGAAGTCTGTGGTACAATGGAGCAAAATTATGGAATAGTCTTAACCAATAACTGCTCCAGGCCCTTTTAACGTTTAAATTGTTATTAGTCACAATACCTGTATCATACATTTCAATTTGGAATGTTAATTTTCTTTTAGAAATCTTAAAAACAAGATTTTCATGAAACAAGGTGTTTATGGAGAGGATTAACGCCATGAACCAACGTTTCGAAATAATCCTGACCTCAATTTGAATTTAAGCTTCGGTTCATTGCGTTAACGATCTTCAAGCAAGAGTAGAGTATGAATAAACAAAGTGATTTAAGATCAGTAAGTACATAATGAAATTGGCATATTATTTTAATTCAAATAGAATATAATAAAAAGAACAAAATGTTGTTCAAGAAGAAAGATTAAATTCTTATAAATTGACGCGAAAAAGATACTTTTCGTAACACTGAAATAGCGCAACATGTTTTCACTGAAACGTTTCAAAAGCTTAAATTAAATCCCAAAATAAAGATAGCAAAGACCTTCTTTTATAATTTATTTGCATGTTCTTTGGAAAGTAAGTTCAATGTTTTAATAAAGAATTAGAAGAACTCAGGCAGTGTTTGAAGTGTTTTTAAACACCCCTATCCCCGATTGAGTAAATACTGAATCTCTATGTTTTCGCTCCCAAATGAAATGTTCACACCATACAACAAACCAATTACAGCATTGTAAATCCGGTATTCATTTAATACATTTAGCAATAGACTGAATTTCACTTTGAAAACATCCAACAGAAAAACTGTTTGAAAATGTCCCAAACTGCTTCACAAAAAACCTAAACTTGTGAAACGTATCTAAAACTCTCAAGGCGGGAAAACTGTTGGACGTGCGCCCAAACACCCGCAAAATTGAACAAATTGAGTGAATACGTTGATAAAGGTCAACTTTCGATGGAGCGAAAGCTCAATGAATACCAATGATTTAATTATCAAATTTAGTGTTAACGTTCGTGTTATTGTGCGCTAGTATTTACATTATGCAAATTGTTGTGTCATTGAATTAATTTGATTTGTTCTTGTTAACACAAATCTGAATTGCCCAGGGTGTATCTATCCTAAGTTCTAAGTTCTTGATGTTTTACATACAGCTTGCTAGATCACCCTTGACTTTTGCAATATTGCTAGCCACCCCCTTTTAAAAACCTTGGCGTTTTGAACGAAAAGAAATTTAGAACGTTTTTTAGAAAAAATTGATAAGTTGATAGCTTGATTTTTTACATACAGCTTCCTAGATCACCCCTGACTTTTGCAGTATTGCTAGCCACCCCTCTTAAAAGTTTTGGCGTTTTGAATTAATAGAAGTTTGAAACATATTTTAGAAAAGATAAACTTTAATAATCGGAGCCACGAGCAAAACGGGTCAACCATTGGTGTGACCTTCTTTTCCATTTAAGCCAACTCATCTTTCCATCCTTCTAGGGTAGGTAAATGAGTACCAACCGTCTGCTGGGAGCTAACTTGCGATGGATTAGTGTCCCGTCCAGGGGGAGTCAAAAAGTCTCATCCGCTTAACAGTACAGAATCCGGAGGTAAGCGCCAGCCTCATGCGCAAATAGGCAAGTAAAAGGATTTAGCTTTATACTGACGCAAGGAATGATGGTTGAAAACAGTGCATCTTGGATTAAAGTTTGAAATACTCAGATATGTACTACTAGTATTATATATTATTATGAACTTACGATGGTGGACACTTTTGTTTATTACATTCCCTGGAACCAACTGGTCGCTTGTCAAAGTCACAGTACTTGGAACTTACTGGAGTTTTGTCTTCGCCTTCAACCCGGTTACACAAAACCTTTCTGTACTGTATTCCTGTCAAACAAGTTTAACCATGAAAGGTTGAAAGTATTGGACGGATTATATTCAATCTTCACAGTGGACCTGGACTTTACGGGTTCTCCAAAAGATTTTATTGTTAAATAAATTAAATGAAATCTATAACTGTATACTTTCATAAAGGTCAACGTTCGCTTAAGTGAAAGCTCAACAAACATCTGATTTTTAGGTTGTTTTTGTTGTTATGTTGCTTTGTTTTTTTACAACATTTAGGAACCTAGCGAGGTTCCAAGGAGTAGAGATAATAGGACTCGACGTCCCTTACAAGGATCTTACTCCTGGTTTCACGTCCTTATCCGAGAAGACGCGAAATTATAACCGTTTGCAGATGTTAGAGCATAGGCAGTACTTTCTCCTTAATTATTATAAGACGCTGAGTGGTGCTCTGGCCTGGAATCGAATCCGAGACCTCCCGCAAGGAAGACTGGCGCCTAACAAACTGGACAAATCAGGCGGCGGTTGCTTTGTGAACCTAACAGTAAAAAGTAGGATTACTCATTTATATTTAGCAATGTTACATTAAGTTTCTGTTATAATTACAAAACCTCTAAGTTGCTTCAAGATCGTTTATTTGGTTTGTGATTGTATAAAACATTTAATGTTTCAATGCTGTGATTCCAATTTCGAAATCGTGCTGCCGGTATAAATAGCATATTTAAAACATTACTTGTCCAGTTACTTGGGCGGACATGGTTGGCGCAGTTGGTAAGATCTATGCTTTCCAACCACGAGATCCCCAGTTCGATCCAGGCACTTTGCCGAGATTTGAATCTTTGTGTGGCCTTCTTTTCCGCCTAAGCCTCCTTAGCTTTCCATCCTCCCGGGGTAGGTAAATGAGTACCAGCGAGCTAACCCGCGATGGATTAGTGTCCCGTCCAGGGGAAGTGAAAGACTCTCATTTATTAACACTACAGAAACCGGAGATAAGCGCCGGCTCCATGGGTCACTAGGCTCGAAAGGATTTAGCTTTTTAGCTTGTCCAGTTACGAATCATCAACAAGTCATAGCAATACTATTTTTTGTATCGTTGCACTGCCTTTAGAATAAAAACTCCTTATCTGCTTGTTTTGGTACAGACAAATTGTAAGGTCTAAAATAAGCATCCAAAGTAACTTAACACCGTAGTTCTTGTTAATAACTCGTTAATTTCCAAATTACAGCTCAAATTTTTCCCTTTAGAGTTTGGAGCAAAGTATGGGTTTAACATTTAATCCTGCGTTAATGCTAACTGATTATGAAACAACTGGGCTCAGATCGTCGTAATCGTTTCCTAAAGTTGTATGTCAACGAATATTACTATAAACGACGACTTTAGGTAAACATTGCCTAATGGGAATTGGTAAAGTTATTCTCAGGGCCTCACTATTCAAGACTTACCTCCGGCGCATGTCCGACTACAATTTTGCCATCTCTTAAAACTCCATTCAAAAGTTGCATCTACTTCAGAAGAAAGCGAAGGAGCATAGTAGCTCCAGAGCACTCCGGTGTTGACGGTGCCGTAATATTTTTCCCACTGAACGAAAACAAAAAAAACTAGTTTTGCTCGCAATTTGCAACTCAATAAAATACTGTGATTAGTACTACAGAATATTCCAGATTGGGTAGCTTCTCAGCATTAGTAATTTAGTTTGTGACTGAGGATCAGCAACAAACAAGAACAAGGAGAAACAGCAATAATTTGAGCAACCGGAGTAGCATCACTTAAACCAAATCATCATCAACACTGATCATCGTTTACATTAGATCATTGTCAACACCAAGTCATTATCGGCACCAAGCCATCAGCTACAACAAAGGATCATCTACGTTAGATCATCATCTAAACCAAATTGTTATCTACAATAAATCAACATCTAAACAAAACTATCATCTACAATATATCATCATCTACACCATGTCATCAGCTACACCAAATCAACATCTACGGTAGATCATCATCTACGCCAAATGAACTATACAAGACCATCAGCAACACAAGTTCAGAATCTATTTTAGATCAAGTACGCGAAAAATATCAGCTACACGAGATTATCATTTACCCCAGGTAGTCTGTTACGCCAGATCATCTGCTACCTCAGATCATTAGCTACGCTAGATGATCGCCTACACAAGTTCATCATCAGCTACGCAATATTATCATTTACCCCAGAAAACTTGCTAAATCAGATCATCAGCTACGCTAAAGGATAAGCTACACAAGATAATCATTTACACAAGATCATCATCTATTCTAGAACAGCAATCCGAATCATCAGCCACACAATAGTATTATTTAACCCAAATTATCTACATCACAAGTAGATGATGGCCGAGAAAAGATCATCATTTATTCTAGATCTGCTATGGTAGATGGTCAGCTCCACAAGATCATCATCTACTCAGTGTGCTAAAAAGAATGGGCGGCGAAACGTGCGCTGTTCCTTGAGCGACGTGTGATGCACATTCCTCCTCCCCCCCATTCCCCCCTCGAAGCACGCTTCAAACTTGTTTTGAAATAGCGTTGATATCACGTCAAAGAATTCCTTGTGGTAAAAAATGCTTGTATTTCACGGAAGTTTCACAGCGAGCTTACAATTTCGACATGTGAGGTTGAAGAAATTACGCAATTGGCAAACTGCATAAAGTGCATAGAGAGATTATTGAAATTTAAAAACCTGCAGAAGTCCCTTAAACTTCTATCAGAAAACTTGGATGTTCACATCTCAGAATAATTTTTGACGGCCAGCTGTGGAATAAATAATGAAGCTTTTAGAAAATACAAAGCCTTTTTTTTGTAGGAACACATAGAAATTGTTCATTCGCCAAGGGCTGATTTAATGTTTTTATTGATTTTACTTTATTAAAAAATGCATTTACGTTGTATACAGGCAGAATATGGAATGAATACGGGAAGCATATGTTTCACACAATGTTTTATAATTAATTTTTTAATTTATTATACTTTCTCAAAGTCAAAACGATGTTTCACTGTTTTCATCACACAATTTTTTGATTCAAACGAAAAAAGATACTTTTTGCCGATCGTCCTAATGACATAAAATCATCAGACAGAATCAATGTATCAAATAAAAAAAACAAATCTTGTTCATATTTGTTGTTATAAAGCGAGAATTTGTGAAACTTCCGTCGGTTTTAATTGTTTTCCCTAATTTTATAACATAAACCAACCATAAAAATTTCAAAGTCAAAAAAATGAAAATTATCTAGCCTTACTAATGGATGACATGGTTGTGTTGTCAAAAAAGTTTATTTTCGCCTACATTTCAATGTTATCGTTGTTTGCAAAAACTTGCAATTATGGACCATTCCATTTCATTTCCCCCTTTTCGACCCATGAATGAGGTACATTTCCACTTTGAACCTTCCGAAACTCTTGTTCTAGGGGGCCTTCAGAAATTTTCAAGACCCCCTTGAAAAATTAGCTGTCGATAAGGCAAATTTTATGTAGATGAAACAAATTTTGCAAGATACCCATAAGAAAAGAGAGATATCTTCCTTTATACCCATAAAAAAACAGTTCAATTATAGTAGTTTTCAGAAACCGGGACGTGCATGTTCGACTTTCTCCATTACCAATAAGAACACTGTGTCGAATTGATATTGTCAAAAGAACAAACAACTCCAAAAGAACAAAAAAGAACAAAATGAAACTTAAGCATGTCTTAGAGTAGAAAATTTCCCTACCGACTCAAAAAACATCTGCTACGCTAGATGTTCAGGCACCCAAGATTACAATGTACTATACGGGATCATCATCTACTCCAGATCTGCTACGCTAGATTATCAGACACCTAAGATTAGCATGTACTACACGGGTTCATTATCTATACAAGATTATCACCTTTAAAAGCAAAATAATGATTTCCACTTATATGTAACTTAAATTAAGTTTTGCTTTAACCCTTTCAGTCCCAGCTTAAGGTCTTCATCCACAGAAGAAAATGTATGAAAAAGTGGTTTTGAGGGATAGGGGAGGGTATATTAAAACCGT
>JAOBRB020609934.1:0-18227 GCA_027575285.2 Zoanthus pulchellus | reverse complement strand
CCTCCTTGTTATATTGTGTCATCTCTGCAACTTTCTTGTTACTTTCTTCCAGCTCTTGTTCTACTGGATACAAAAACAATGAGATATAAACTGAAAGATTCCTGAGACACTGATACGTCATACATTTTCCCTTCCGTAATGTAAACCCGCTTGCAGCAAAGTTCGCTTTGCAATTGGCTCAAAAACAATGGTGTTTAATTTCAATTGTTTTTGAAACAATTGCAAAGCGAGCTCTACAAAAAGGGGGTTTACATATACGTTAGTGAAAATGTATGCCGTATCAGTGTGCCAGGAATCTTTCCCAGTATAAATGGTAAAAAAAGGGTCAATACAATCCAGTAGGCTGGTTAGTCTAGTTGGTGATTTTTTTTTTAATTTTTGAATATTTACATCTACAAATTACAAATCCATTTTCTACCTATTATTGTACACACGCATCACTCACACGCATAACAACTATATTGGCCGTAAATGAAGCTACACTACCAAATCCCCTACAGTATACACTTCTTGCGCATCTTCAATATAACAGAAATTAACATTTGATATTTAAATGGATTCAAGCCTACACAACAATTTGTCCCATTTCCTGTAATAAATTCCCAGTTTTCCTTTTGAGTTTGCGATGGTAACTTCGATTTTAGCGATTGATGATACGCGAGACTTAAAAGTTGTAAGGTGGTAAAGTGCCAGCCTATCGTGCGGGTGGCTCGGGTTCGATTACCGGCCGGACCAGCACTCTCGTTTGGTTGGTCGCGTGGTTGGTCCTCCTGGCGTACTGTTTAACACGTCGGACTATAGTAAACTGAAGATGTGGGGTTCGATTCCCGCCAAGGGCAATATATGTAATTTTTCTCTTAATTCTTTCTATGTATATCTACACACCGAACGCATTCCAATTACATTTGTCAACATATAACACAATATATGCGTACCAAAAATTACGGTGTTCAACTTACCAATAGAGAAAAATATCGCCCTGGGAACCCCTACAGTTACCATCTATATAACATTGTCTTACTGCGTTGCCAGCGTGGTTGGTCCTTGTGGTGTAGTTGTTAACACGTCGGACTAGTAACCGAAGATGTGGGGTTCGATTCCCGCCAAGGGCAATATATGTAATTTTTCTCTTATTTCTTTCTTCATTTTTATGCAAATCATCAAAGTCATTTGCATAAGAATGGCTTCGCACTTAAACTTGCTTCGAAACACTAGAACAAGAAAACTCTGTAATTTCCTATTAGTTTCTAATATAATTCTGTATTGCTTAGCAACAAATCTCGAATCTTCCTAGACCTCTAAAATTTATTTTAACTTCGTGAAGCTTGCCTGTTTGTCTTTCTGATCATGAGATTTTCAGACAACTAAAAACAATGTTCACTTCATAAGCATTATAAAATCCTTGTATTGAAGTGTAGTAGGCGTTTAATATAGTTACCTTGTGTTATCTGAGCGGTTTTGTCATTCTGGCCTATCTCTGGCTCTTTGTCATGCGTATTCGATGCTGGAAACACTAAATTTGCAGACCTAAACATCAGATACGGACTGGGATACGTGTTCATCGCTGGCTGAAGAGCTGGCCTTGCCATATTTGGATAAACGCTCTGTCCGTATAAAATATATCCAAAACCATCCATCATTCCTTTTACATAATATTAATAACAAGGAGATATTCGGAAAAAAATCCGAGCCTCAGATGGGATTTAAATTCACGACTCTGTTTCACCCTGCTTCACGTTTTAAATATACTAACGTAGGAGGTTAGTTGACAGCATCTTGATATCCATTAATGTGACAGCGCGATGCTGTTAGTGAGTTCATGTGCCTCAGTCATTATTAGGCTGTGTGGCCTTGCGATGCGGGTCCAGTCTAGATCCAAAATGTCGACCCTTGCTCTCCATAGAGTCTCCAGTAGCTCAGTTGGTAGAGCATTCGACTAGAACACGGAGGGTCGTAGGTTCAAATCCCATCTGGGGCTCGGATTTTTTTACGAGTATCTCGTTGTTATTACTATTATGTAATCATTGTTTCACATTTAAACGTAACACAAATTCAGTGAAATACAAACTATAAAACACAATTTTTCATGACTCGCCTATTTTAAAAATAGTTAAAATTAAGGTAAAATAAACAAAATGAATTTTCCAAACGCTTTCGAACATAGAATAAGATAACTCATCATCAGGGTAAAAACGGCATTTTGAAAACGTGGTATCTTTTAACAGTTTGAAAACTATTTTAGAGAATCTAGCATAATTTTGTCAATGTTTTTAATCCTAACAAAAACAAATGATTCGAATTCTTACTTTACTTTAGATTAGAGTATAATTGCAATACATGTAATCAGTGATATCTTTTTTCAAACATGGAAAATCATATTCTAAACAAAATCTGAGCCTCTGCTTGTTGGTAAAGCACTTGAACTTGACACTCAGCTCATCCGGGAAGGGAGGGGGGGGGGGGTAAGGTGTGCCGCTCTAAGTTCAAAACCCTAACCCTACCTCATAAGTTTATACCCTTTCAGTCAATACCCTACTACTAAGAGGGTGTTTACATGATACCGGGACGACTCACAACGGTGCGCGTTCACTCCGGTTGCTGCACCGGAGCGAGAATTTTGTTCCGGCCTCCCGGTAGACTGCAACGAGTAGACCATGTGCACTTCACCTAAAAGTTTAACATTGGCTTCCTCATTCCTGTTTGATTTCATTTTAAACTTTTTCATTTATTCGGGAATGAATCTCAATCAGGCATCGCGCAAACATAGCCTAATTAAAATGCTAAGTTTAAAGCTGCCTATTTCAGTTAGCGTGTTTATAGGACTGGCGTCAGTTGCTTAACTAGCTAGCTAAATCCTTTACGAGCCTAGCGGCCCATGGGGCCGGCGCTTATCTTCGGTTTCTGTAGTGTTAAAAAGATAAGAGTCTTCGAATCCCCTTGGAAGGGATACTAATCTATCGCAGGTTAGCTCCAAGCAGACGCTGGCACTCATTTACCTACCCCGGGAGGATGGAAAGCCGAGTTGGCTTAGGCCGAAAAGAAGGTCACACAAATATTCTAATCTTGGCAAACTAACGGGATCAACCTGGGGACCTTGTGCAGAGATCTTACCAACTGTGCCAACTACGTCCGCTCGTTGGTTTCTTAACTCATAAAAATGTTATCATAACTCTCTCAACACTAGAAACTATACCCTTTCCTAGAAACTATCTTTGTTATCTATGTTAGCATAACACTATCAACACTAGAAACTGTATCCTATCCTAGAAACTGTCTTTGTTCTCTATGTTATCATAACTCTATCAACACTAGAAACTGTATCCTATCCTAGAAACTGTCTTTGTTCTCTATGTTATCATAACTCTATCAACACCAGATGCTGTATCCTATCCTAGAAACTATCTTTGTTCTCTATGTTATCATAACTCTATCAACACCAGAAGCTGTATCCTATCCTAGAAACTGTCTTTGTTCTCTTTGTTATCATAACTCTCTCAACACCAGAAACTGTATCCTATCCTAGAAACTGTCTTTGTTCTCTATGTTATCATAACTCTGTCAACACCAGATGCTGTATCCTATCCTAGAAACTGTCTTTGTTCTCTATGTTATCATAACTCTATCAACACTAAAAGCTGTACCCTATCCTAGAAACTGTCTTTGTTCTCTGTGTTATCATAACTCTATCAACACCAGATGCTGTATCCTATCCTAGAAACTGTCTTTGTTCTCTATGTTATCATAACTCTATCAACACCAGAAGCTGTATCCGAACTGTATTTGTTCTCTATGTTATCATATCTCTGTCGAAACCATCAATTCCGAGTAGTTGGTGATCCTCTCGGTCTCCTGGGATGGCCACATCAACGATGTTTTCTTCTTAATGAGGATGATATCTGGTCGTTTGTGTTCTATACCTCGGTCGGTTTGGACATTGAAGTCCCAGAATAACTTGATTTCCTCATTCTCTAGGACTTTCTCAGCATGTTGTTGGTACCATTTGCCACTGGATGGTATGTTATACGACTTAGGAGTTGCCAGTAGATGTATAAACAAACCTTGTTATGACGGCGTCTGCATATAAATGTTGTAAATGACTTTTCATCTATTATGATTAGTAACAAAGCAACTGCAGTGGTTAAACATGCAAAGCTTTTTGCCCTTAGTATCACTGCTGATCTCAACTGGAACTTTCACATTAACGAAATTGTTAGAAAGATGGCCTACAGACTCTATTCATTAAGACAGTTAAAACGTGCAAATGCTGACTTTAGTGATCTTTTACAGTTCTATACGACTTGCATACGTCCTCTAACTGAATATTGTTACCAGGCTTTCCATGACTCCTTACCGAATTATCTGTCTGATGAACTAGAAAAAGTTTAGAAGCGCGCCATTAGGATTATTTTCCCTTTTATCAGCTACGCAGAGACACTTCAAGAGTCAAATCTTACTACAACTTACAGTAGGTGTCACTTTTCGACACAGCGCCTTTTTAATAAAATTGCTAATTACAAAAATCACAACTTACATCACTTGTTACCGCAAGTAAATAATAGCTCAGTCTATTTAAGGCGCAGGCGCAAATTCGTTTTGCCGTTTTGCAATACAACACGTTTCCAATGTAGTTTTCTTATTCCAAACGCTGCAAAATGCTTAGATTAGATATTTTCAATATTTACGGTAATTTTTTAAGTGTATTTTAACCTTGTAAAAAGTCCGTAATCCAGCCAGTTAGCTGTAATATGTCACACTCTCCATCTTCTCTCCGCAAAGCCGACACTTGTTGTTATCTGCTGTGCGGTGGTTGCGCTTCTTAACCGAGTTGGTTACCAGAGCCTGGTCCTGCTATGAACAGGCTCTCAGTCTCTCTTTTCAGTTCTTCTCCCTTGAGCCAAATCCACGAAGTTTCAGTCGTCACATCCCCCGTCTGCCTTAAGAACTGCCCGTACATTGGCATTTTTTTCCACCGCTTTAATCTTTCACTTTGCAGACGTGCTTTGTAAGCTTGCTTCCATTCAATCCTGTCCTTGTCAAGTTTATTCGCTTCAGCGAAAAATTTCAGCAGCTCTTTTTCGCTGTTGGCAACGTAGAAGTCCAAGTTCCTCCTCTCTTTGGCCACACAGTCTTCTATACTCACATGTCCACGTGCTTCTGCTCATATAGAGTGGCTATATTAGCCCGAGGGTGGAGCAAATTGTACAGGTACTGCCGTGTTTGCCTGTCCAGTTCTTCTAGCTCCAACTGCTCCCAGTCAAGGATCGCAGCGCTGTAGCGAACCACAGCCACTGGCAACTTGTTAATAGCACATACAAGATTGTTTGAGTTAAGTCTGGACTTCATTATTTTTCCTAGCCGATCGAAGTACGCATTATGTACTTTCTTTTTCATCTTGGTCACCATTATGTCATCAAGTTCGAGTATACCAAGGTACTTATATCCACTCTCATCAGGATCATATAGTCTCTCACCTTTGCCGGCAACTATATACCTGTAGCTTTCACACGATTGCCTTTATGCATGGTCACAACAACACACTTTAAAATACCCATTTCAATGCCTATGTCTTCGCTGCAAATACGAACAGTCTGCACAAGGGGATCTACTTCCTTCTCTGATCTTGCGAAAAGCTTAAGATCATCCATAAAGAGTAGATGATTAAGTATTATAATTATTATTACTATTAATATTATTGTTGCTATTACATCGTAGTAGCACAATTGATAAAATAACTCTCACATATACGAATAGTGTTTTTAATCTTGACATGTTGACAAGATTAAAAACACTATTCGTATATGTGAGAAACATGTCAAGATTAAAAACACTATTGATTAAACATGTCAAGATTAAAAACACTATTCGTATATGTGAGTTATTCTAGCTATTATTATTCTTACTATTATTATTGTTATTATTATTATTATTATTATTATTATTATTATTATTATTATCATCATCATCAGTAAAAAATTACATAGTTCAATGTAGTAGTAACTAGAAGCGACTATCATACACACCAAGATACTGTTTGTTGGTTATGTCATATCTGTGAGGTGTAATTTGTGGAAGATGTTCTCTCTAGCTGCTAATATTCTGGCTCAGTATTGCCTATGGTAGGTAAAAGAGGTAAAGGCCAAAACCAACGTGGTGCTAGTGCATATTTTAGTCGCTTCAAGTTAATTTACAAGCATTATATTTTACTGCTACCTGTGTCATGTTGCTTGGGGCAACGCAAACGTCATGAGGCAACAATGGTTGAGGAGGTAGGACCGGCTGGGGTATGTACGCTATTGGCTGATACGGATGTAGGACGTGCAAACATTTAGAGCTCTGCATTTGAATGGCCCCGTCATGATAACTAGCTGTGTGAGGACCAAAACCAAATTTTCCTGCCTGCGATACATCAACATAACCAGATTGTATGGGAGGATGTGGAGACAATGGTAGAGAGCATCCTTGAAAAGGAACATGGAAAGTTGGCATTACAGGAATTGGAGCTTGTTGATGTTGAGCCTGGGGAAATATGCTAACAGCCATTTGATCTCGGCTCCGTGTAGAAAATTCTTCTTGTGCTGCTAAAGTATATATATCTTCCGAATCCTTGTCAAGTTTGCGCTTGAGATTTTGTGCAATAGAATTACGAAGCGGGCTATGTTGTGCTATTTTTTCGCTCAATCTCTCTGTTTCAAGGTGCGATTGTAAGTCTTTATCTCTTGGAGAATCTGTCCAAGATTTATCTTTAAGGCATCTCATAGTGGTTGTGGCGATATTATCACTAGTTTCGACAATCGCCGATGGCTGTCGTATTTGCGAGTCAGATTCTTGAACCTGCGCCGAAGTACCTTTGGCCTCAAAAGGTACAGTGTTCGGTGGACGAATGTGTATGTTACCTTCTGGATTCTGGGTAACCAAAATATGCCAATCAGATGATTCGTTCGATGTGCGACCAATTTCTGAAAAACTTTGCGGAACCATTGCTTCAGAGTAGCTACTTGAGGGCAGTTGACGGTTTGGAGATAACTCCATTTGGGATTTGGAAACTTCTTGCTGGATATTTGAATAACTATGGGGCGATGCTTGTACGTTATTTTGGAAAAAAATGTCATGTTTTCTTGTTTCGTGGGAATATATACTCTGCAACTGTTTATGCAAAGAGACATCCTGCTCAATTGATGGGCAACTAAGAGAGGATATTGTTGTTGGAGAGTTTTCCTGCTGTTTTCTCGGTTCTTGAGTACGTGGAGCCAACGATGGTTCTTGATATGAAATCCCCTTCAATTGCAAGCTTATGCCATCCTCGGTATTCCTAGCTACAGAGGATGTGGGAGTGTCGACAGCGTTACAATCTACACGGACATGCTCAAGGTTACCGCCATACTGAAAACAGGGTATGTCCACACTGGTGCTCTCCTGCTTTAGACATCCACCCTGATTATCTACATTTCGGGCAGCTGGTTGCCCTGTAAGATTTGATAGGAGCTGCTGACTACTACACAAGATCCGTGCATACTTTTCTTTTAAATTGCCAATCAAAATTGTCTTATTGAGTTGTTTCTGCAACAACTTGATACTTTTGGTTGGGGCAAGAGGATTTACAATAGATACCTCTTGTCCAGCTTGAAGGAGATTGGAAGTAGTTGTTGACTCGGTTCTTGTAATGCATGGAATAGAAAAGGCTCTTGCATTTTCCTAGAGTAAAAAATATTTTGAATAATCAATCTTCGGACTTAACTAGTCATGTTTTTTCATGCAGCAATGTATTACTACAAAAATCAATTTCCTTCTCGGGCTTTTAATTTTAACTCGTATTCTATTACATGGCCGCTTGGAAATACTCGAAGATAATATTCGCACTATTTACCAGCCATGAGATGTTTTTTCTATTGACAACGAGCCGGCCGTGCGTCAGACGGCCGCAATGCGGCACTACCAGCGTTGCACAAAATAGACCACAAGGCACCCCTTGCACCTTGAAAATAACTGGTCGAGTGCCTTAAATGTCCAAACTGGACTACTGTGACAGAGTATTTCATTTTCTCCCTGATTACCTATTGGACCGACTCTAGAGGGTGCAGTACTGCTACATACAATAGTTAATGACATACTAACTCAATCTTCATCTTTATCGACCAAGCCAGGCTTACGATCAAGAACAAGGAATCTCAGATTGTCGAAAGCGTTCTACAAAATACTTTTATTCAAGCTGCCACAAAATGTTTTACCTCCTTGTCCAAGTCTCTTAAAAAAAATAGAACTTTAAAATATTTTTAATAGCTCTGAAATCGGGCAAGGGGGAGAATGGGAATAGTAGTTTAAATAGTAACTTAAATTCCGCTAATAAAATAACGTTGGGTAGGGAGGGTGTAGAGAACGAATGGCTAATTTATGAGGTAACAACTATATTATTGATTAATTTCGGTATATGAGGTCCACTTTTTTGTTAAAAAAAATAAATAGTAAAAAAAAAAATAGTGTTGTTTTGTTTGTTCTGTTCTAATTCACTGTTTGCGTAGTAAAAATTAAATAAATAAACCAAAAAAGATTCCATGTTTGATCAGTAGCCCGGGACGGAGATTTTAACAATATTTAGACAATAGATGACTATTTCAATTTTTATTTCGGCCATGTCTAGACATTGTAAAATACATACGTAAAGCATTCTCTTTGCCAAAAAAATCAATTTTGAAGTTTAAAATTTGACAAATATCCACGTTTTTAGGTTCGCTTTTAGCGACCTATGTTGCTATCATACTGACCTATATTGCTATCATACTGACCTATATTGCTATCATACTGACCTTCAAAACGCACGAAATGCAGTCTCAGACAACTTAATTTTCAAAATATCCCGGAGGGCATGCCCTCGGACCCCCCAGTAAAGAGCGCCTCCGGCACTCGTTGGTTCGTATAATCAACTGATCGCACCCACCCGTAAAAAATCCTGGCTACGGGCCTGATTAATATTATTATTAACTTTGAGTTTGTTCTATGTTTTACCTTCCTCCTCCCCTAAAACTATAAAATTCTCCAGTTCATCCTTTCTCAACTCTTTAACCCCAATTTGATCAACAGTACGCTTAAAGAAAACTCTTAACATGGTGAGCTTGTTTCCATAAACACAAACGGTTCACATTTACAAACCTTAATTTTGTCTCTAATTCCATGTACTGGACACGGAGCACCAGTCGAGTCCAATGACTGGTCACCAGTGGCACTGGCTTTGACATGGCTGTACGGATGAAACCGCATGCGTGGAACTCGCATACTACTAATGTATTCATTCCAGAAAGAACTGGTGTGCTTGGTTAATGATTTCGTCAAACTATCAGCACCAGTAGTCAGTGTACCACCGTTAAGTTGCGATGTTACATTTCGGGCAGCAGTAAACGATGGAGGTGTTTGCACACTGCTTGGTGACCAACTATTATGAACAGATGCAACAGCAGAAACGACAGATGCAACTAGTTCGATACTACTGCTGTCTATAGTATTGTTATTTCCCAAGCTCGTTATCACATCTGTTGTCATAACTGGCACATTGCTTTCAAGGTTCTTTTTGTTTGACAAAGGTGAAGTAACATCGGTGGAGGTATTACTAAGTACCTCTATCTTTGAAACAGCATTGCTAGCAGAATTAACTGAAAGTTTGTCGAAATTTGTTTTGGTTATCTCTTTCGTTTTCAAATGTGAAATGTTTTTGGTGGTATTTGCTAAAACACTCAGATTCTTTTCCGTTATATCTCTTGAAACGGTGACAATGCATTCCTTTACACTCTCAGCTATGTTTGGAGTATTTTTTAAACCCGTAATTAAAATTTTAGTATTCATCGAATCCGGTACTATGCTGGATGTCACCATTGGGAAACTAAAAGTTGCCGTGGAAGATACTATACTGGATGTCACAGTTGGGATATCAATTGTTGTCGTGGATGGTACTATACTGGATGTCATCGTTGGGATATCAATAGTTGCCGTGGATGGTACTATGCTGGATGCTATCGTTGGGATATCAATTATTGTCGTGGCTGGTACTATACTGGATGTCACCATTGGGAAATTAATAGTTGCCGTGGAAGATACTATACTGGATGTCATCGTTGGGATATCAACTGTTGGTGTGGATGGTACTTTACTGGATGTCATCGTTGGGATATCAACTGTTGGCGTGGATGGTACTATACTGGATGTCATCGTTGGGATATCAACTGTTGGTGTGGATGGTACTATACTGAATGTCATCGCTGGGATATCAACTGTTGGCGTGGATGGTACTATACTGGATGTCATCATTGGGATATCAACAGTTGGCGTGGATGGTACTTTACTGGATGTCATCGTTGGGATATCAACTGTTATCGTGGATGGTACTATACTGGATGTCATCGTTGGGATATCAATTGTTGGTGTGGATGGTACTTTACTGGATGTCATCGTTGGGATATCAACTGTTGTCGTGGATGGTACTATACTGGATGTCATCGTTGGGATATCAACTGTTGGCGTGGATGGTACTATACTGGATGTCATCATTGGGATATCAACTGTTGGCGTAGATGGTACTATACTAGATGTCATCGTTGGGATATCAACTGTTGGCGTGGATGGTACTATACTGAATGTCATCGTTGGGATATCAACTGTTGGCGTGGATGGTACTATACTGGATGTCATCGTTGGGATATCAATTGTTGCCGTGGTTTGTACTATACTGACAGAGGCTAAAGACTTATATTGATTGGTTGATATCGTGTTCAAGGTTGGATCAAAGAAAATGTCAGAAGCTGGTTTTGAAACCTTTTTGGTTTCATTCGAAAACATTGAATCTCCGTCCATGCTATCTGCTTCTGTAAATAAGAGAATTATAAAAGATAAAAATCATTAGTTAAACCAATTTGAGAAGGTTTAATATGTTATAGCCGAAGTGTGGTTATGGGTATCTGAGAAAAAGACTGTCTACCAGTAGCCCGAATGAAAAATAATTTATAAGCAGACTATTCACGTAAAACTTGTCTTTAAACTAAAACTTCAATTTCAAAATGTACTTCTAATACCCATTTTAAGTTTTTTCCCAGCATTTTACTGTTTATGTTTGCGCATTCCATTTTGGCTATTCAATGACAAGATACGAAGAAAAAGTGTCGAACCAATGTTTTTTAAAAAGATGGAGGGGTAAAGGACAGTCAAGTTGGCTTAGTGCTCAACAGTCGCCCCTCCTACTTCCATGACTCGATCGTAATCTGACTGCCTTTTTCGTACCTCCGCAAATTCGACTTTCACTCCAAGATCTGAATTGTCGAGGTTTAAACATTAGCCTCTGGAACAATGGGTAACCACTTTCTTCGCAATGGACATTAAACGTAGTATATT
The DNA here is from genome assembly GCA_027575285.2 of Zoanthus pulchellus. Lineage (NCBI taxonomy): Eukaryota > Metazoa > Cnidaria > Anthozoa > Zoantharia > Zoanthidae > Zoanthus > Zoanthus pulchellus. Next base: position 6,857 of record JAOBRB020609934.1, on the reverse strand, counting down.
TATTGATTCAACGTTGTAATAGCGCATGTCCAGTAAAAAGCAATCCCCGGCTTTTCCGGACACCTACTGCTTTGACGCTTTAGTCAAGGGTGTTCCAAAACTGGTTGCCCACATTTGATACGGTAATGGGTGTGGCTATTCGCAGGTAATCTTTAACAGACCTATAAAGCCACAGGGTACCCCAGTATGGTGATTGTATAAAAAGTAATAACATCGTAAAAAACAATGATGTATCTAATATTGCAAAGTTACTGACATACAAAGACTTTGCATGTTTCGAGAAGTCAGTAATTCACTTAAGCTTGAGAGGTTACAAATGCGCATGTAAGGATTTTTAAACATCTACCAAGAAAATCTTCCTTGTTTTTAGCGTTAAAAGCCGAATCTAAATATCCTTCAAAATAAGCTATATATTGAGAGATTTACATCCCAAATACATTTCTCTCGGAAGTAGTTATGACTGGCATTTTGAAGAACGTCAGCTTGAAAACGTCCTCAGCTTCGGTTTCTTCATTTTGTCTGTGGTGAATTAACTGTGCACCCTCTTCACTTCCTTCCCTCATCGGCATTCAAAATATCCTTGGTAACGTCCTTACTTGCTGCTGCGCCCGATGAAATGCAGTACAGCACATTTCTGTTCTACTTCAAACGAATTAATAATGCTCAGTGTTAATTGCCTTTACGACGTTATTGGTATCCTTTTCATTTTAATTCATCTGGGCCTTTCGTTTGTCCTTATGATATGCTAACCAACTCATCTTTTTTACTCAACATAGTTGGGTTTTTTTGTAACCTCGCTGGCTCGAGCATGTTTGATATTACAACACCTATAGCACGCTGCACGATTTCAACTAAAACCAACAATACCCCTTTAAGACTACAAGTCCATTGATGGTCAGCACGCTCCATCTTTATATCCACGGTGTTTCTTGAAGAGGAACATCAAAACTGCAAACACTATTTGGTCGCTGAAGGCGTATAATCTATCTCTTATTTCGCTCTAACCTGATTTCTCCTTGCACTTGGTAGACTTCTTCTAACCTTTGCTTGTGCATGTGTTTCGTGTCGCTACCACTTAAAATGCCGTTGCCTTACAGTTTAACTCTTCTTTAATCTATTGTTTTAAAAATTTGATTGAATAATGTATCGTTATCATTATTTTTACCATTATCAAAATTTCAATTCTTAATTTAATGTTTGAATTTTATTTATATGCATGTTTCAAATGTAATCTAACGATATTATTGTATTTATATCTGTATAGCATTATTGCATTTTTTTCTCGTTCATCATTTGTTTCTTAAAGGGCGGACTAGAGCTTCATTCATTATCTTGTGTACTCTGAGCGCTCGTGTAATACGTTCATCAGCTGCTCTATGGAGCCGGGGGCTAATATTCTGCTTGTATAAATACTTCATTAAAGCCGCTGTTTCTCATTCTCTTTCAAAGGTAAGTAAGTGGAAGCTATCCCTCCTTGAAAATATCAGGATTTGCCAAACATCTGCATATCGGCCTTCTTTGCAATTTGGGAAGCCTCACGTTTTTATCTCGGTCTAACTGGAATTGCTCTGAAGCCCTTGGGTTATGATTCCTTAGGCATTGTAAGTAGTTCCTGCTACTAAAGGCGTTTCCTCTTTCAAATCAAAGTTGCCTCAGCACAGGTACGCCACAATATTCTCGTCATCGCCATTTTTTAGTCCAATCTTTTTAGAAATTGCTGTGTCGAGTTTAAAGAACCTTCAGTAAAACACGCGACTGAATTTCTCCTCGAAGGATTGAGAGCTACTTCCCCGAGTCGCTTTGCCTTTTGGCAAAGCGGTGGCATGCACAAGCTAGCTCACTCTCAAGAGTTGGTCGTCAAAACTGAAAAGAGGAACCGAAAATGAGAATAAGCCAATTTTATCATTACAATAGGCGAGTTTGTTCTGACGTCACTGTTTACTATTTGGTTCATTTGCACACAACTCTGGGTAACAAACAAACAATGGTAAGTAAGATTTGAGTCTAAAAGTTGAAAGACCTTGTAGAACCAACAAAAATTTAAATAATTTGACACGAGTCAATTAGTTTCTAAACTGATGCGGTAGTTCCGAATACTCAAAACAACTGGGTGGCAAACCGTGAACGAGCCAAACTTTCTATGTAAGATCTCCGTTAGATCTCAGGAACAGTTTTTCAGCGCATAACTCTTATATTGTTAGATGTTTAATTTACAAATCACTTTCAATATACAGTGCTTCAGTTTTCTAACTTATGCTAATAACATATGCTACGCGAACAAGAAGGCCAGATAACGTTCTCGAAGCATGAAAATCCTTTCCTTGTGTTATAATTTTATCTGTATCATCACAAGCTTTAAATTCATCATCTTTCTTTACGAACCCTGGGATTTTCGAAAAGCTTTTAATTATATTTCAATGTAATCGATTATACAAAACTGGGGTACCCCGCGTTTTTAGGTCAGATAAAGACTGCACCGTACAGCCACACCCACCACCGAATCAAATGAGGATAACCAGTTTTCGAACATCTTTGACCCCGTTTTCCCTACTGACCCACGGACTATAAGGCTAACACAGGAGCTCATAAGTTGGAGAGAGTAGCTTCCATGTTCTAGTATCACGGCGTTTTCACGAACCAGCTTATTTATAGTTCAGTTCTCTCAAACTCAGACCAATCACGTCGCTGTAAGTTTGTATGAATTGTCTCCGGAACAGAAACTTCTATTAACAATTCCAGCGAACAGCGATCTTAGAATAAATCAGTGAGTAAGTCCGCAGGGTTCCTCGCTTATACCAAACTTTTGTAACAAAGCATTACAAAAAAGAGTTAAGAAAAACGAAAAATATCTCGTAAATTGAGAGTGTCTGGCCTGAATAGTTGCAATTAGAGATAACGATCTTGAAATGCACATTTAATCAACAAACATGTTTCTTTTTCCTTCGCAACTGAGATTTTTGCATGGACTTAATCTTTCAACCCATCCGCGGTCAAAATTCAAATGCTTTGCTCCTAACCACATGATTGTAGCCTATTTTTTGAGCGAATGCGGTTTAAGAGTTTACCTTTATAACGTAATTAAGAATAATGAGTCTCAAATTAACCAAAATTTGAGAGCAATCTCAGGCTGTGGTTCCGCATATCTATGAAAACGTTTTACGTAGAGACTTTTCTAAACCTGATAAATTAGTAAGTTAGCAACACATTATAAAACACAGTATGTACACAACGAGTCTCACGTTGTTTCACATGCGCAATGTCTTAATTGTTTCTTCAATTTGAAATGGTAGAAATAAGAACAGAATAAGGAACAATTTGGGGCTGAAATCACCAAAAATACCAGGACAAGTCTGTATTCCGGTAGATCTCACGGACTCTTTTTTCCAAAGAAAAAATTCCCGGGAATTGATCCCAAGCCTCCAGTACGATAGACTGGCACTAAAGCTGATGTTATAAGACGGAATGTTTTGTGCAACTTGTCTCGCAATAGCGTATAGGCCAACCTCAGCAAAGCTCTCCTACCTCAAAATTCTTTGTTTGCACACCGGCGCAACAAAGGAGGAACCGCGCTGGCCTCATGTCTGAGGTAGAAGAACATTGGTGGCGCGTTTGACAAAGTCAAAGTAGTCGGAACGATAGATATAAATAATATATATAACATCAGTTTAACTCGACAGCGGTATAGTTTGTTTTTCTCTAGTTTTTTAGTGGTACTTTGCTTATTCTAATTCTTCTTTCGGTAGAATATAATCAAGAAACATACAATTAATTTTATAAAATTATTTTAATTTTTCACGAATTATTTTCAATTTGTAATACTAGCTTGACATTTTTTGATCTAGTTAATTATAAAGTCAACAGATCAACTTTCTGCAATTTTGTCTGTGTGAAAATTTCGGGTTTAGTGCGACGTAGACTAAGAAATATAAAATTAACAGCTAAACTACAACTTGAAAAAGAATTGACAAAGACTGTCTTTTTTGTGTCGCAGGACACATCTTGAAAAAAGGTTGACAAGAAACAAAACTTTATCAAGGAGAAGGAACTTCTTAAAGCTAAATCTAAATAGAAGTTCGCTTATTTGTAAGTAAGGTCCGGTTAGCACACATTACCCGCCGTTCATTTTCTCAAGAGTCTTTTAGGATATTAAACTTTGTTGTCGACAACAAAGTATAGTTTCCCTTTTATTCAAGACCAAAACAACGTCAGTAATGTACAAACAGTCCCAAAAATGGCAAAATATCAAAGTTTTGAAAACGTGAAACTAAATTTGTCTAGATAAACACTTTATCGCTAGATTTTTTTACAATAGTTTAAATTAAGGCTCGTTTATGCATTTTTGGAAACTTTTAAAAGTTTTTTTCCCACTTATCAAAAACTTCAGGTTTATAAAATGTATAAATTAAAATATGTGTTGTGCTATACAGGTTCAAAGCCACAAACGTAAAAGACAATGTTAATTATAGTAAAGTTTATATATTTATACTAACAGCATTCATATAAAATCTTATAATGTTTTCATTTTCTTCTAATCAATGTTAATCTGCAAAAAATAAAACCCTAAAAGTTTCACTTTTAACAGACATAAAAGTTATGCTTTCACTGAGTTAAAAATGTAAATTTAATTCATTTGTTTCAAGTGCCGCCAAATTGCCATTCATGTCATTGCATTACACTTCAAAATGGCGCGTTTTGCTCGAGGCGGTGCCGCCGCATATACTAATAATCTTTATACTTCTCGAAATAATCGCTAAATTTTAGTGTTATGTGTAATCAAGTTTATTTTAGCTAAAACATTAGTAGCCGAAGATCTTTTTAGCATCGTTTACAAGTTAGTTCTCTAAAGGAGCAAGTCTTGCAGAGAACTTTATAAAGTCATTCAACTGTCAAAGAAAACACCGCACCATGGAAAAAATAATTATTGCGCCCCGTTAAATAAAACTCTGCAACTAGTAGCTCAAAACACAGAGTATGACACAGAAGTGGCAAGTGTTTCCTTACTTTATGAAGTCTCCCATTATGTTTTTATCACAAATCTTACCTCGCTATGTTCTCTGTAAGCTTTCCAAATGGCATGAAATGCTTTCAAGTTCGGTTGTAACCTCAGCAATTCGCAACGCAAAGAAATCCATACGCTAACGCATCTGTAAATAAAATTTCTATTTCCCGATTCCTCTTCTCTTACTTTGATTTACTTTTTTTAAGGATGCGACACATTACAGAAATGAAAGCGGTATTTCGTACCCACACGCTGTGCGTCACGATTGACAGATTTTCGCATTTTATCAAATCAAATCAGAGAACCCATTTAAAAGTTCGTGCTGCATTGCCAGAAACAACTGGTACCCTTTATGATTAGGGGCCAACCATTCGACTTTCGATGGGAAGTGAGTGGTTTGGAAAAAAACACTTTTATTAATTTGTTATCATCATCATCATTATTTATTATTATTGTTATTAAAAGTATTATTATAAACAGATTTTGAAACCAGAAAAAAAGAGCAGTTGGACCATTGTAATTTATATATTTTCTACATACTTGTTGAACTAGTACAAAAACGTTCTCATTTTTTTTCCTTTTTTATTCATAATTTTTTTTTATTTAATATTTACTTTAGTTTTTTAGAGTAATTTTATTATACTAATAAAACTATTAATTAAAACTTCTTAACATTAATTTCAATATACATTTATGCATAGTATTTCACAATTATTTCTATTGAATTGCGTTATTGCTTAAATTAAATGACTTTCCTCTCTATTTTATTATTATTTAGTAATGTTATAATTATTACTATTATTATTGTTGTAAATTTTTCTTGTCTTTTATAAACCACAAGGATCGTGGCTCTGGAAACGAGATTGGCTTTGGTCTATATTATGTAACTAGTTCCCAGTCTTTTCTTCTCGCGATGCAAACATGCTAACAAAATGTTAGTGTATATATATGAAATTTATTTAAAAATTTTTTTGGATAGCTTTGAAATCACTTTGAATAAATTTTTAAAAATGTGTGACCTAATACCAGTTTTGCATGTAGTTAAATTATTTTCTTTAGAATAATTTTTGCATCACGCTAAACTTATCACGTGATTATGCTCACGTTATATTTTTTTGAGCCTCTCCATGAGAATTGCAGTGTGTCGTCGTTTCACTTAAAGGTAAGAATTTTTTATCAGTTTTCGTTTTCTCTGTTTTATGGAAGGTAATGCCATCGATATATTAAGAAAAGAATGTATTACGTTGTACTTGATCGATTTATCGCAGCTTTACATAGCATTGCGTTGGAGCTGCTTATCAGACTGAAGGAGAACAGTTTTATTACTATCCGTCATTCGTTCATTTGAAACAAACTTTTAATCTTTAATCTTTAATAAGTTTATTCCTAAAACAGTAGAGACTATAGTGACTGAAAGCTCGATATATTTCGGTTATTTCAAAATGGAAATTATGAGAACAAATAAAAAGGACAAATTTAACCCGAAAAATTTACTGAGGTTGAATACGTTAAGGTCTTGAGATTAAAAATTTTAGCCGTCATTAATAAAGTTTTTGGCATACTTTTGTATTTATAGGTACTGGTCAGTATATATTTACTAAACAGTCTTGCTGTTGGGCTCTTATCAGAGTGGCAAGATACTGTAAACTAAATCGAAGAGCTGACAATTTGGGAAGCAGAAAGATACATGTGAGAGATGTTCTTTACATTTAAAAATCAGTAAAAATGGCAAACCTTTTTTTTTAATTTCTTGTTTTTAATTTTATTTAAAATATATCCATTTAATAAATTAACTGTTTATTCTTTTGTCTCACGATAAGTCACTGAATGTTGCTCGCGACGTTTCGACTGCTTACTG
>JAOBRB020608863.1:7549-18247 GCA_027575285.2 Zoanthus pulchellus | reverse complement strand
TGGATCAGAAATTTCTAGGACAGAAATATTTTTTGGCCCAGAAAGTTTTGGCTCAAATACGGGGTTTCCTTATATATGCTCCTAAGCAGATTGTTACCTCCTAGGGGGTGTCTACATCATGCCGTATAAAGATTCCTTCCGGTTTCGTAGAAATCATTGCATTTGTTCACATAATATCTCAACATTTTTCATATCAGAATGACTCGTTCAGGAATGAACTCATCCCGGTTCTCGCGCCGGATTGAAATTTTCATTCCGGAATGAAATCCAACCGCAATTCGTTCCAGTATCATGTGAAGACTGTGCGAGTTCATACCGATACAAAAATGGATGCAAAGTCGGACTTCCGATAGACTGGGACGAGTAGAGCATGCGCAGTGCACCTAAAAAAGTTCGTTATTTTAGGCCCGTTTAAACGGATCAAACATGTTGATCAAACACCATCAACCTTGTTGGACCCAACATGTTTGACCCGTTTGAACAGCATGATCAAACATGTTGGATAGTGTTGGACGGTGTTGGACGATGTTGGATGAGGTTTGACTTTTCATCAAACATCGTCCAACATTTACGTTTGCGTGATCAAAAATACGTAATCTTGTTAAAACAATTCATGGGTCTGGTACCGAGATCCAACATTGTTGGGTAGTGCTGGATTCGTTTAAACGCTCGAGCATCAAACATTGATCAAACACGATCCAACACCACCCAACAATGTTTGATGATGTTTGACCAACATGTTTGATCCGTTTAAACGGGTCTTTACCTTTTCATTCCCCTACAATTTTTCATGTAAACATTTCACTGAATATATTTTCGTTCCGGAATGAATTTGAACCCGATATCATGTAAACACCGCCAAAGACCTTTAGCAAATCAAACTAAACTGATGTTTGTTGTTTTAAATTATCATAATTTATTTTGGCTGAAACAATTGAAACACCTTGTTTAGTTTTCCTCGAAATGTACGTCAATTAGACCTCGAAGAGAGTCAATTAGACCTTGAGGACGAATGGACCTCAATTACACCTCGAGGACGAATGACTGAACCTCAATTAGTCCTTGAGGACGAGTGGAAATCAATTAGACCTCGAGGACGAATTTAGGAGTCATTAGCTTTATACGAGGCCGTAGGACATATGAGCAGTCTATGAGGCCGAGGGGCGTAATTGCTTTATAATTAGTATAAACTTACTAATTGGTCAAAAAAGGATGTAAGTAGAATGAGCTATTCAAACTCGTAGTCTCAGTCAGAGGCCAAGAAGTCTTATTGTTTTAGTATAAACCTACTAGTCGGTAGAAAAAGAATGTTATTCAAACTCGTTGTCCATGAGGCTGAGAGGCAAAATTGTTTTAGTATAAACTTACTAATTGGTCAAAAAAGGATGTAAGTAGAATCAGCTATTCAAACTCGTAGTCTCAGAGGCCAAGAAGTCTTATTGTTTTAGTCATAAAGCTACTAGTCGGTAGAAAAAGAATGTTATTCAAACTCGTAGTCCTTGAGGCTGAGAGGTCTTATTGTTATAGTATAAACCTACTAATCGGTCAAAAAAGGATGTAAGTAGAATGAGCTATTCAAACTCGTAGTCTCAGTCAGAGGCCAAGAAGTCTTATTGTTTTAGTATAAACCTACTAGTCGGTAAAAAAAGAATGTTATTCAAACTCGTAGTCCATGAGGATGAGAGGTCTAATTGTTTTAGTATAAACCTACTAGTCGGTCAAAAAGGAATGTTATTCAAACTCGTAGTCCATGAGGCCGATAGGTCTAATTGTTTTAGTATTAATCAACTAATCGGTCAAAAAAGAATGTTATTTTTAAACTCGTAGTCCATGAGGCCGAGAGGTCTAATCGTTTTAGTATAAACCGATTAACCGGTTAAAAATGGACGTACAAATTAAATCATCGATAAAGTTTGAAAAAAAAAACAATATTTTTTAGCACGTTTGTGCCATCCTCAGCTTAATCGAATAAATGCGGTTGAAATTAATTATCATGTTTTTGAAGTTTTTGTGCAAATTATTTACTTTTAGATATTATAAAGACCTATCGATGAAATCTTTTGATACAATAGCAAAACAGGGCTCATGGCATGGGTGGCACGGGCAACAATTTGTTTGGAAGGGCCATGCGCCAGGCCCGCTTTAAAAGTTAATAGTGAACTTTTGCAATTGCCATTGTGCCCCTCCCCCCCCACAATAATTTTTTGCTTCCGCTGCCCATGCGTCACTATTTTCAACCGGCACCTTTTCTCTACTAGTAGGCTATCAAATAGACCTATAGTAGAGTAGCCAATCAGAATGCAGGATGCGTGTTAGACCATTAGTAGATTTATACCAATATAATCATTTAGGCTGTGAAATGGAAACTCGGACTATGAATTATTTGTCTTATTGTTTATTGTATTCTAACTTGCTATATTATGTTCTTGCTCGAATACATTATACGGGTAATGTCACGAACTCATGTCGTTCTTATCAATAAACTATGTACGATTCAGGTCTTGTCTTTTAACCATAGTTAATGAAATATTAACAATTTATCAAGATCTCTTTTATCTTTAACTCTAATGATGTTTCCCGGAAGCAATTCCTATCTCTTATCGCTGGATAACAATTTTAAAACAATTACTTTTATTGACTGGGACCGAGAAAACAGTATTACAGTATGTATTGTGTTTCCGAGACCAATAACCGCTTTTCTTAATTATATGAACAAAGTATCAAATAAGAACAAGAAGTAGCTTTTAAAGAAACGTAAATCTGTGTTTTGAGAACATTTGAAATTACGCTGAATTACAATGATAAATTTTTTTCGTTAATGTTTCGTAAAAACATCAATTCACTGTCGGTTTGTTAGTAACGGTCGATAACTTATTGTTGCCCGCTGAGCGCAAAACAGCGAAATTTGTTCGAATGCATGTGGTGTTATCTCATCCAATAGGGATGCGAGAAAAATTAACTTCAATGGTTGGTATATATATATTTATGTAATGAGCTATTAGAAGACAGACGCACGATTGACGTCATCAGCCGAAAGGGGAAAAAATTTCAAAATGGCGGAAAATTTCCTTAGCCAATCAAAATTCGTTGCTGCACCCAGGAACCAATCAGTTTGCTCCATTTTGTATAGATAACAAATGACGTCAAATCACTTTTTTAGCGCTCGCAAAAACCCATCACGGCCTTGCTTTGTGTCTTCTTTCGAAATAAAAACGCTTTTATTAATTTTGTTTTTTTATTATATAAAACAAATAGATTGCACGGCAACATGGAATCTATTTGTTTAAAAATATATATCTATATGAGGATGGAAAGAAAAGCCTAAAAGTAAAAATTGATATAGATTAGAAAAAGGATGGAAAGTAAAAAATCACCTAATAAAAATGAAGGAAAAACAAAGAAAAAAATTTGAAAGAGAGAGAAAGTTACAGGGAAAATCCACAGTGCATTCCCTAAAGTTTATATGTCATACGTCAGTGTATGATTATATTGGTGTGCTAAACAGCAATATCCTGTGGCCAGGCATGATACGATATCTTGATATCCTGCGTGCCTCGCATGTGTTATCTTATCGTAGCAATGAACCACGCGCACAAGTGTACGATAAATTAGCCAAGGTTTTGATGAATCAAGCTTACTAAATATACTATTTTACACAAAAATAGGCCAAAATAAAGCACGTTCTGAAAGGCTTAGATCCGCTTTCAGTCATAAAGCTCATTTATCATGAAATCGATAGAAATGATTGGACGACGTCTCTTAACGCAATAAAAGTGCAGAAGTATGTAAGTGAGGTTATTTTCTAAAAGGAATTTAACAATTTAACATAGTATGCCTTTTTAAAAAAGTGTTTTTAATTTTAGACGTTGGTAGAACACTTGAAAAGCAGTAAAGAAAATTCAGCTTTTTCTCGTTCTTTCTCTATAATTTCTTGTGTTTTCGTACGTCAAAAATTTTCTATTTTTTTGTTATAGAAACACGCGCGATGCTGTTTTTTTTTAAAAAATTATTCCCTTATTAGAACAATGATGCTTTAAATAAGGTAGATCGTTGGCGGAAAAATCTATTCAGTTTATTTCTCGGGCAACTTTTGAATCTTAAAGAAGAGAAGACTGTGTTGTTTAAAACGTGTCAGCCATTTCAAAATTTTTGTGAATTTATCTGTGTTCCCAGTTACTGGCAGAAAAGAAAAGAAACTTCTAATAATTTCCATCGTGTCATAAACGTGTTCTGTTTTGTCTAGCGTAAAACAAACTGGCAATGTCTTTAAGTTTGATGTTTAAAAGTTCTGAGTTAGACTCAAACCTGTTGTAAAAGGAGGAGAGATGTTTTAAATAGTGAACAATTCTACGTTGTAGAAAAGTAAATGAGGCAATTTGTTTTGGATGTGTATTGTATATCGTAAATAGTATATTCATATTTTAATAGAGGTATTTTTAAATAGTCTTGCAAAGAAAATCACTTTTCGTTGCCTGGTGTCGATTACAGCTTGTTGTTATATGTGTTAAAATTTCCTATTGATTTGCAATCAATAAAAAAATTTACAAGTCAATGGTTAACGATCAATTAAAATTTTGCCAGGCTTTTGAGGAAGTCCTTGTTTTCAGATATTAAATAAAGTGACATATCTCGAGAAGATTTCCGAAGATTCTCCGGAGATGTGCAGCTGCTTAGCGGAGATCCCACGAACAACTACGAAGATAAACGATTATGCGTGGTCCAGCAATATAAACTATCAATAAAGAATACTTTAAAATAAATATAGCAACTTCTAGTCTCTGTGGAATACATTGTTGTGTTGTGGTTTGGATGGAAACCCTTAGCATGAATGAAAAATATTTCATTGGGATGAACGTAACAAAAAATAGTGGTTAATTAAAATCAAGTTTGGAGTAAAACGTCGTTCGCTTGGCGTGGGTTTTTAAAAGCGTTTGCAGAAACCGGTTTTGAATCGCACGCTTGGGAAAAATGGCAGGTTTACGGCCGCCTGAAAACCCGCCAGCACCTGATCTCTCTCATTTGACTGAAGAAGAAAAAAACATTATTATGTCGGTTATGGAAAGACAACAAGCAATGGAGCAGGAGTCGGTTAAACTAGCAAAGTAAGTTGATATTTTTTTGAATGTGCCGCGGTTTATGGCGATCATCAATCGTCGCCTAACATTTGAAAACGTGCAGCCTGCACTTGTTAGAAGTTTCCGTCTCACCTTTTCTCGATTTTGATCAAAGATAATTGATTTATTTCGATCATTGCATTTCAAAGTTTTCATCTGGGTTTTCGAGGCCTCTATTCTGAGGCTTCAAGACATGTAAATCTTGCATTTTGCACACACGAACGGATCTCACTAAAGCCTTTTAATTCTCCAGGTGTCTCGTGAAAGAAGTAGAAACTTATCAAAGTAAACTTGAAAAGAAAACGGGACAAGAAATTGTCAGTCACGACGAGAATGTTTGCCAAATTTGCCATAAAACGAAATTTACGGATGGAGCGGGGAAAGAATGTAAATATTGCAACTTAAAAGTTTGTTCTAGATGTGGAGTTGAAGTTAGTATTCCTGGCTCAAAGCAGGTAAGTTTTCTATATTTGTAAAATATTATTACACAAATTTCAAGATTTATATTTCAAATTGCTCAGCAAATAGTTTTATCTGGGAGATTCAAATTATATGTCTATTTGTGGTAATTTTTGAAGATTGTTCAGTGTAATATCGATAGGTAAAGCGTGCCAGACTATGCATTTTTGCTTTATTTGGCTCACACAAGTTCAGCTACTAATTTTTATATTTTCGCTCTCTTTCATGCCGTTCTGTGATGTTTCCCGTTCAGGCGCAGGTAAGAGTATTAATATGTTAAAATTTATTTTATTTTAACTTTTCCGTATATCTCGTTTATACAGGCGCGATATTTCCAAGGCTGGGTAATACAGGATGTAAACATATATTGACAGACTGGCTCTCATAAAAATTTAAAAACTTTTCTGTTGTGGCGTTCGATTGAAAAAAAAAATCCAATAGGCGATAGTTGCGCGTCATGTCCTTTCGACTATCAGACAAATTTATTGACTATTATACATATTGAAAGTTATTTAAAATCCAGTTGGTTCGCTTTTATAGAAGTTATGACTCAAGTTTGAATCAGCTATTTAATTTAAAGACAAAAAATTAATTGAAGGGGAAATCCGAAAGATTTTTGGCGATGCTATCATTCATGCAACTGGCATTGCGACCATATTTTGTAAAAGGGAGTCCGACGTTTTAATTTGATTTAAAGTTTAAAATATTTTGAAGGAAATGCTTTTGGCTAGATAGTTTAGTCTTATTCAAAACTAGAAATGTTTTCTGACGCATTTTCTAAATTAATCCGAAGCGTTCACGAAATGTTTTCCTTTCTATAAGAATTTTTTTAAGTTATATCGATTCACACCCATCTTTTAGCAATATTATAATTTAATATTTATATATGTCTTATTTCAATTGGACAGAATTATACTTAGAAATTTTTGACTTAGGTAAGAGCGACTGAATATGTTCTTAAAGGTAAATATCAGATTTCCTCAACGCACAGTTAATATTTCTGTAAAATAATAGCGATTACTTCCATGCTGACAAATACTCAATTTTGGTAGCCAAATTATTACTAAAACAAAATTGAAAATATGTTGAAAAAATAAATGACCACATTCAAAAATGCGATTTTATTTTAGTTTTTTTTGTGGAATTATGAAAGAGGAAGTTCGTCCTTTCAAATTCTGCATTGTATTTTAAACTCTTTCATGAATATGCAAAGAGCGAGACTTTCCAATTTCTGTCTGTCTTTGCATAATTGGTGCGCTTGCCCGCAGTTTTGAATATTTACGGTGGCAAGTCATGTTTTTTCAGAATGCAGTCTTCAGTAAGACAGAAAAAGTTGCTCACTAACAGTAAAACTTGTAAAGTTAAAAAAGAATGTTTTTCTAAGATTTTCATACTTCAAAAAAATCGCAAAAAATACCGCAGTTGTGATAACTGAAATCTATTCTATTTATTTACTCCAATTTTAGTATCTTGTTCATCAAAGACTTGATGCCTATTAATATTCTAATTAACAAAAATAAGGATTTAGATTTAACAAAATTTAAAAGTTGATAAGGACTGAATATAGACCCAGTTCATTTAAAAATCTTTAGAATCTAACTTAGTTCTCAAGTTAGATCTATGTCTTAATGTTTGCTATATAGTAATTCTCACTTTTTTGACTAATTAAAAAGTTCTTTAGACTATTTTATCAGAGCCTTTGCACTGTTGAGGCAGCTTTGAAATATTTTTGACTCAAGAAAATTTTTCCTTTAAAGAACTTTGTAATGTTCAAAATAATCTTATAATTTACAAAAAATTATTGATAATATATGCAATTTGTTTTTCAGTTTTATAGACTAATATTATTCGGGAGATTTTTGGTACTTTATTGAACCAGTTCATATTTCGATATTAACACTACTAAATCAATACTTACTTGATGGATAAAGTTACTGTAGCTCATTCATGGTCACAAATATAATATATGCATTAAATATCTTATTGTATGGTTGAGTTGATGTGTATTTCACAACTCAAATTTTAATTTTGTTGGAATTACCCCAAAATCTAGATTCTTGTCATTTTAATAATGACTTTTGCAAAACATGGGTTTTAACTTGACTGACAGCAATTGTTGTATATTTTATTACTGACTTTTTGACTACCGATTCACTTATCAGCAATTAATCTGCACACATTCATAAACATTAAAACTACCATTTTCTAATTTAGCGTCTAATTTTTCTCTGCTTATAAAAAATGCAGACTAATATTTCAATTTATTTTATTAAGTATGTCTGGAGTGTTCAATATGCCTGAAATTTGTAATTTAGTTGCAACTTTTAGAGGTTGGTGGCCTAGCTTCCCTGATCAAAATTGTACTTATTAAGTAATACATTCTGCAAATCATTAAACAAGAAGACATAATATCCTCAACTTTTTTGAAATTAAAATCACTCTTTGTTTATTTTTTTCTTTTTATCACCTTGGGGAAGTCCGACCATGTGTTAATCAATAAATTTGCACCTAAAATACAGAATACTGTGCACATGCAATGCTTGAAAACTTAAAAATTTTATTTTTTTAAAAAAAACTGTATTTAGAACCTCACAAGAAAAAAATTATGCCCTAAGCTGTGTAAAATGGATAATCTAGAAATTCAGCTGTAATAAGCAGCAAAAGATTAAATTGTTGGGTACTAAAATATTTATAGTGTTTGTTAAATGAATTTAAATTTTGTCAGCAATGGTATATAAAGTTTTTAGTTTCAAACCAGCCAAAAGAATTTAAAAAAATATAAAAATGATCATGAGTATGGAAGATTTTCATTTAAACTTTAGAAGTCAGTTTAGATAATTTATTATGTTGTGGATATTAATATTTTTGCATAAAAGATGATATATTTATGTTGTAAAGTTATAAAAAAAATCAAATTAAGACAATAAGAATTCAGCATTTTTATTTATGTTGTAATTCATAAACTTGAAATTTCCTTTAACAGAAATATTTAGTATGACTGAGGATGAACATTTCAAAAATCACAAAATGATTTAATGTTATTTTATTAGGGCTCGAAATTAAGAAAATATCATGGTCGCATTTTGTGACTGGTTGTAAAATTTTAGTCGCAAAAGTGACTACTGTTGAAGTTTTAGTTGCAAAAGGAAATATTTGGTTACGAGCAGGTTTGAGCCCTGTTTATACAATTTTTAATGTGTTATTTGAAGGATTGTACTACTACATGAGAAATTTCATCAATTTCATTGGCTTTATAGAGCAGAAGTATTTCCGCTTGATTTGAAATATCTACATGTGAAAATTACATATGTTACAAAAACTATCTCATGTAGCAGTATAAACAAATAATAGAAGGATTTGTATGTGATATTTGGCATAAATACCGCTCGTGATATTTCAAAATTGTCTCAAATTTCACTCGCCTAACGACTCCTGAAATTACGTATAACAATTTTGAAATATCACTCGTGGTATTTATGCCAAATATCACTACAAATCAGTTTGATCCCAGGCTTTGCTGATAATTAAATATTTGATTGCACAACCCTCTCTTCCACCTGTGCAGCACAGTGTTTTGACACAAATATATATCTTTTTGAGCAATGACAATGGAAGAATGTTTCCATATAATAACCAGAGTCATTCAAATTCATTGGTAAGCCTTGGAAGTGGAGAATTTTACAAATTATTAATAACATTACCGTATTTACATGTGTATGATGCGTGCCAATTGCAATATAATGCGCACCCTAATTTTGAAGCCAATTTTGAAAAAAAATAAATAAAAACGAAATCACAACACGTTTCAAGTCCAGTTTTGAAGGTAGTTTATTTATATAAACTTAAGTATTTCGCAGTAAAATTCTTATGTTTACAGTCCTAAATTGTTCATAGTCAAGTGTTAAACAAATATAGTAAATGAATTAATTGTGAAGCCTTTGTTTCTCATTTGGAAAAAATGGGTTCTGTGTATTATGTGTACCACAAATTTGAAGGTCAGTTTTGAGCAAAAAATGTGCGCCTTATACACGGGTAAATACGTTACATGTTGCAGTTATGAATAACATTAAATCTCACTTATATTTCGCACTTTAAAATAACTATAAATTTTTAGTTGTGATTTTGTATGAGGTTCATGAACAGTCGTGAGAAGGTAAAAGGTTAAGCCTTAAACCCAAACAAAGATTTTCAAATGTTGTTGTTTGACATTTATGTAAGTTGCCTACTGAACCTAAAAAGTAAGCTTTCCAGCTAGGCCTGCTTATCATGATCAGTGAAGATGACAGGAGGATAGTTTGCCACAATCCAATGTGCAACTGTTGTACTCTGTAATAAAGGCATTTATTTTGTTCTTTGCAGTTCACATCACTGTTTCCGTTCTTGCATCTCAAAGTTCTGTTTGCAGGCTGCAGACCCACTCCCTAATTCTTAGTAGCCCTTGATAGAGCTTCAGTTTGTGTCAGTGGTCTGCAGTCTCCAAATGCCATTAAGTAATGATAGTAATGATAGCAACTTCTAGGTTGTTGAATTGTGAGATATTAGTGTCCCATCCAGGAGGAGTCACAGACTCTCATCCACTTAAAACTACCGAAATCTTTATCTATCTATAATCCTTATTTTTGATTTACGTGCTGTCCTATATTTTCCATGCTAAGGAGTTAAGGCTGCATGAGGCTAACATGGACTGCCCTTCTCCTCACGGTTATGTTCTGCTGGTCTACTGTGGTCAAGTTTAGTTCTTTAAGGTCCCTCTGGACACATTCAGCCCACATTTTCCTAGGGCGACCACGACGGCCTCTAGATCTGCGGCCGGGGACAATTAAGTTGGTCGCATTGGCAATACCTCTCGATGTTGCACGCTGCATGTGGCAAAACCAGTGAAGCTGGCGGCTGCCGAGCATACATATTGTATCATGTAGACCCAGTTTTTGAAGTAGATGATTGGAAATTTAAAATTTTTAAATTTGAAACTGGATATTTAAGAGCACTGACTCTATGGGCCATTATACTGGACAGGAATTTATCTTACATACGTTATTTTTTGTCAGCCTTTGGGGACTATTACCAGTTATGCTTATTTAGTGAACTGTCTCCTAAAAGAATATAACATTTACTTACTGAGTGC
>JAOBRB020607914.1:0-18251 GCA_027575285.2 Zoanthus pulchellus | reverse complement strand
GCTCAGCCCGGATACTGAGACAAGTTTTGGATTGCTGAGGCTGCTTGTTGCAGCTTGCGCCAGAACTTCCAGCATGATATTGCTGTGATTTGAGACGCATAATAATAATAATAATAATAATAATAATGATAATAATAGTGCCGTCACAATGGACGTTGGCGACAAATGAGTCACTCGTGTATGTCCTGTGATCTGCGAAACGCCTCAATATGCGACATCCCAAGGGATTCCCACATAAAATCCATGAACCTTCTCCTAGGTGTACCTCGTCCTCTCTTCCCAAGTACCTTCCCTTGTCCTAGGTCTACCTCGTCCTCTCTTCCCAGGTACCTTCCCTAAAAAAACCAACCTCTCTAACCCATCTTTCCGCATGACATGTCCAAAAAAGTCTTGTTGTCTTTCATGTATTGTACTTATAAGAGCTCTGTCAGTCCCCGCTTTCCTTAGCACTTCATCGTTGGGGACCCTGTTTACCCATTTGAATTTGCACATGCGTCTTAGGAACCACATTTTTGCTGCCTCCAGTCTCAGTTGCATTGAGTTCACTCGTACAAAAGAGTAGACCATTCGTAACACTTTAGGATCTCAGCCTGGTTTCGAAACTTAAACTTCCTTTGTTAAGTAGCTTGTCCATCTTCTTTAATGCGAACTTTGCTATGCCGATTCTCTTCTTAATTTCGGCTTCACTTCTTTCATAGGAGAGCGCGCTACCTAGGTATGTGAATTCATCAACCTGCTTGACCACTGTGTCGTGAAAAGTTATGCGGCACTATGGTGGTATTGCATTTTTTGAAAAGTCATAACGAAGGTCTTCCTCTCGTTAATGAATAGGCCTTTTGCTTTGCTATCAACGACCACCGTGTTCATAAGAGCTTAGAGCTTTTCCTCTGAGTCAGTTATCAACACTGTGTCGTCTGCATACTGTATGCTATTTACGCCTCCTATTCTGATACCTTCTTCCTAGCAGATAGATCTCATTATCATTTCTGTGTAAATGGAGAACCAATGTGAAGAAAGTAAACAGCCTCTTTTTATATTAACTCTTCCTTTAAAGTCGTTACCAATTCGGGCAGCAGCTTGTTGACTCCAATATAAACATTTTACAACTTCAATGTCTTTTCCATCAACGTCTAGACTTAATAGTATTTCAAAAAGTGGTACATCTTGCACAGTGTCAAAAGCTTTGGTATAGTGAATGAAACAAACGTAGACATCATGCTGCATCTCAATGGCCCTCCCAGCGAGCATACGTACCACAAATATGGCTTTACGAGTGCCTTTGTGCGGAGTAAAACCGTACTGTTCTGCTATCTCACCTGCCGTACGGTTCCTGAAACGTTCTAAAAGGATCCGTAAAATCACTTTGGACATATGACTAATTAGACTGATAGTTCTGTGCAGCTCACACTTGGAAGTCCCAGATTTCTTAGGGAGTGTAATAAAGATGGATTTGCACATTTCAGTAGCGAATTTGCCTCCATCGTAAATCTCGTTTGCTAGATTTGTCATCTGTTTAATACCAACTTCATCAAGTGCCTCAATAAGTTCAGTATAGATTCCATCTGGACCAGCTGCTTTCTCTCATGGTATTTTGTTGAATGCAGATCTCATCTCCTCTTTGAGGATCGGTAGCCCATCTGTGTTTTTGACACATGACTTTTCCCCTGTGCTGTCATCAAAGAGCTCATTTACATATTCTTCCACCTCTCCAGTATCCTTTTTTCTCCATCAAGATGGTACCGTCTTTTGCTTCAATAAAGCTTGTTGCAGTGCACACTTTCTTGTTGGTCATCTGTTTCACCTTTGAATGCCTCTCACTGCTATTGGTTTGTCGAAGCTTTTCATCAATCTCTGCGCAATGCTTATTTAAGTATCTTTCCTTTACCTCCTTGCATTTCTTACGAATAAGATGGTTAAACTCCAAATGACAGATCAGGAATGTCGTATCGACTTTTTGACTTTCAAGATCAATTTTTGAGCTCACATTCAGATTTTTGACAACATATACATAAAACTTTTATATAAAAATTGAAAATTTTTTCGTATCATTGACGCTTTAAGCAATGAGGACAGTGACGCCCACAATGACGACAAAGAACATTAGTAAATACAATAACTGCACGTTGGAATGCATTTAGTGGAGCACGTGCACGGAGTTGTCACTTAAATTAAAACATGTAAACACCTTATTTGGAGTTGTGGAGACAACGTGGACGTAACAACAAATGAAATTTCTTAGTATTTGTTTAGCTTCATGAAAAACATTAAATCGGTTTCCTATTCACAAAGCGTAAAGCAAAGAAACAAAACCCTAATAACCCTCACAAAAAATAAATTGTAAACCAGAAAAATGATTTTTTTGAAGCTGTCGTCGTTCACGTTCCCGTCCTCGCTGCTTAAGGTCGCTATTGAAAAATTTCAACGACTTTCTTTCAGATTTAGAAAGGTCTTTTAAACTAACACATAAAACTCGATTCGAATTTTTCACTTCATATACACTTTAAAGATCATAGACTGAGTAATGATAAAAGAGAATACATATTTTTATACTGAACAAAATGGTAAGTTCGAGTGGATATTGCGAGAATCGAACTGACAACGGTAAATCTTGATGTTATAAAGTAAGCCCTGTCTTTGAATAGGAATAGAGCAGTTTTTTAAAGGTCATATTGATAAAAGTACTGTGTTGTGGAAACCGCGAAATATGTTCTGCAAATATAAAAAAGTCTTTCCTTTAGTTGGGTGTTAATTGCCAACGCGCCACGAACTACGAGCGTCGCTAATCCATTAGGTCGAGGGTGTTATAATGGGGTTAACTGTTTATAAATGAGAATGGTGTAAAATTTTAGCTGATTACTGAAATACGAGAAGATATTTACCTGATTACTGAGAATAAACATTATGATAATTGAGAATCCCCTTACTTTAAAAACATGTAGAACGAACTATTTTTGTTCTAATTTTGGAATATCCTATTTTGAACCATAATGTGTTATTATGAACTTAGTTCAACAGCTCTAAATGCAAAGGTTTACGAACGATAATATTACATATAGCAACACGAGCTGAATCACTGCTTGGCAGTCTCGTGAAAACGGAAAAGATTATAGAAACAAGAACAGAGAATCGGCCAAAAACTTAGCTGATTACTGAAATCTGTGTACCCTCATTCACACCCTCTACGTCTGTTGTAAGTCATATATTTTTGTAATTACACATTTAATCATATACATAAAAATCACTTGATTTTGATTGGTCAGGAGCAGTGCAATTGCTGGTAATTCCGTGCAAACATTTGGTGTAATTGCAACCTGAAAGCTAACAACGCACTAGAAGCGTTCACTGCATGGGCTCCCCAAATGAACTTTGTGTGTCTAACTGGCGCTGCAAGGAGTTGTGGGATAGAAATTTTCTCTGGATGACAAAAACGGAGAAAACAATCTATTTCAAGACTGGAATTTCCACAGGTAGCCCAGTAATATGCCAATCAAAATGTAGAAGTTTCTAGGACAACGATAGACGCATACATTGTCCGTGCATACATAAGTTGTCACAAGCTAAAAGGTCAATCAAAATACAGACGTTTCTATGACAACGTGGAGGCATAAATAGTGACGCATACATTGCTACGTTGCCATAGCGACGCTTTGCTTTTTAACGACATTTCTTTATCATTTTTCATGCATATGATTATGACTAACAATTAATTGATCCTTTTACTCGTTCAATGTGGAATTAAATTCGCTAGCTCAAATTTGATTTTTATCAAAACACACTCGTGCCCGATTTCTTTACCTTTGCTCGTCAATAAATAAAAATAAATAATAAATACTTTATTAAACGTCTATTGCTAAGGAAGTGGTTGCACATTCTTCCTAGCCAGAGGCTAATGTTTCATGGCTCTACGGCTTAGATTCTGGCGTGAAACTAGGATTTGCAGAGAGTGAAAAATTGGAGTATCCAAAAAAACACCCGTCGGAATCAGGATTTTACGGACACGGATAAAGGGTTCACCACGTGCGGAACAAATGGCACCTCTATAACCGAGTAGTTCGCAACTAATTTAGCTATCGCTGCTGTCACAAAATTGCTATTTTCCCTAGCGGACTTATTGTTTTAATTTTTAAGTATAATTTTAGCGGGAATGTAAAAGAAAGGGATGCGATAACCGTATCTAATTCTTCGTTTTCATGTGACATCATAGGTCTCAAAAATTTAGATCCAAATTTAAGTTTGAATCCTATTAACTGTATTACTTGATATGTTTAAGAAAACAGAGGCTATATTTCAATATTATTTTATGAAAATTTTTAATTTGCTCGATGTTTCTTCGTCGCTTTGCAAGACGCTAATTATGCCACACATCGTAGTCAAGCTTTTTAAAAACTCATAAAAATCTATATATCTACGACAAACGTACGAGTTTGGTTATTTGATGCTTAAAAGTGACATTGATATAGTGAAATATAATGAGATGTTTCAATCTTATGTTTAAATTAACGCTTTGAAATTATGGCGGCCATGCTGGTGGTATGTCAAGGCCCACCAACATGGCGCCGCCATACGTTTTACTCTAAATATTCAGAATTTTTGTTCGCTTATAACTCCGTTAAGAATTATTCTTCTGCTCCAAAAATTATCCTAGAGCTGTTGTTTTAAATGCTCTACAAGCTTATGAGCTCTTTATCTTATTTGGGAAAGAAATAAATATTTCAAAATTTTAATACATCAGTAAATCACGTGGTTGCAAACGAGGAATAGTATCGATTACAAACTGGTTAGCATTAATGGTTCCCAGTAAGACAATCTCGATTGAAGCCTTCCTTTAGGTATAATGGGCTTAGAATTCTGTTCAAACTCATAAAGGTTTAAATCACAATCAAAATTAGTGGCCTAGTAATTGTTGTACTCTTTAAAGAAACTAAGATTCTCGAGTAACATTTCTGAAAATTAAGTATAGAATACCTTAATATTGTTACTTAATGTTGCCTACTTCTTCACGTAAAGCTGACTGTTTTTTCAATTTAGAAAAAGCGGGGGCGGAACACTAAGACCTCCAGTGACCTTGCAAACCACAGGAAAAACAAATATCGGATGGGCTGGGTTTCTTGGAAGTGAATTGAGGTTGATAATTACCTGAAGCTGGAGGAACGGAGGGACTTGTAATGGTATGACTCGGAACTGGGAGGTGACTGCGGTACTTTTGAGATGTGCTGAATCCCTTACTCCTCTGCTGAGCTCTCTGAGAACGTTTTCTTTGTGCAGCTTGCTCTGCTTTTTTGATTCTCTTTTCATCCTCCGAACCACTGGCGAGCTCGTCAGACAAATATTCGTTGACCAAATCCCATCCCGCTGGAGATTTGTCCGCAAGTCGGATCAATTTGTTCCTTTTCTTTAGCTGTTTTTGTAAACCTTCAAGATGTGTCTGCACAGTTTAAAGTTTTCGCCTTTTTAAAGCCCCTGATCGTCTGTAACAATGTCAGTAAGAGAAGAATGAAACATGAATGGTTCCTTATTACCTTCAAACTTTAAAGAAACTTCTGCCGATCTCTTAATATTTTGTGCAACTGCTTTTGACGTTGCTTGCTCATCTTCACTGATATCTTTCTTCAAAGTTGATAATTTTTTGTCTAAATAATCTTTAAACAACTGGAAAGTAGTAGTGGCTATATTTTCGTTAACGGCAACAGGAATTTCATTTTGTTCGGCACCAGACAGAAGAACTTGAGTTTTCAGCATCAACATAGTCAATTTGAATAAATTTCGTGTTGTGCGAACTGAAGGACGCGAATGAATATCTAATCACAACCTGCGTTAATATGCCAGTGTACTTTCACCCAACCGTGATTGTGAGTCCCTAGATACAGGACGTACTTCCAAATAAGGTGGATACTCAACCCATGATAAATATATTTATCTTTTGGCAAGACAGCTAGCCAATTGGTGGGTTTCATAAGGTTCCAGTTCAATGCACATGGTTGCCAGTTAAACAAAAGAATCTTATTGGAATCTAGCTTGAATGTCATTATTTGACCACCATCTGCAATTGTTTTACATTCTCGGGGGATTGATTGAAACCCAGCAATACCGGATATCGTCTCTAGGGGAACAATTCTGCCGAATGGCAATAACGCCATCAGTACGGATAGATGGTCCACAGGAGTACTATATTATCTTGCCCTTCTCTGCAATCCTCAGTCGAGCTCATAACATTCTTAATGGTTCTGAAGGGCTGATGTCATTCATTTCTCCATAATTTTTTTATCTAAGCGCGGCCAGAAAAACAGTGAAAAATTGCCACATTGGAATTATTCTAGATATCTTCAAATCTGCTTCATTCATACTCCGTCTACTAGTCCGCTCAAAAGCCTGCTCTCATGATTATTGAGAATTATTATTTGAAGGGCTTGATCACATTAAGCCGAAACAAAATATGAGGAAGCTTTAATTAACCGCGGATCAAAGCTAAAACTACTTAGCTATAATTATATACTTCACTACATTAAAAAGTTGCTTTCCGTAAATGACGTGCATCATAGAGCTTTACTAGTTAACAATTAGACCTCGAGGCCGCATGGACTACGAGTAATAGTCCTTGAGGCCGTAGGCTGAATCGGGCTATTGAATCGTAGTCCATGAGGCCGAGAGGTCTAATTGTTTTAGTATTTTTCAACATATTGAGCCAGCATTGATATAAATACAGGCTAATTTGGAGATGCTAAACAAGTGAATTTTTCAATTTGCAACTCTCGTTTGTGTCTGTAAAAAATCTATGAAAAAGTAGCAATAATTCTGTTTTCTAATGCTTGCAACTTACCATTGGACATTTTCATTCCATACTTAGTAGCTTTTTCTTGTTTTCTCGGGTATTGAACTATCTAGAAGTACTTGTAAATAGTCATTTAACACTTCCACAAAACGCGAAGGAGCCGCCATTGTTTTCGCAATGTTTTTCTCCTTCTTTAATTCAACTTTAAGTGTGATATTCTGGCTTTATCTCGGTGTAAGAAACTGTGAAGTTTATGATTGACGTAGATCAAAGAAAACATTGAAGTCCGATAGAACGAACGTAATAGAGACAAAACAAAGAAAAAACATTACAGGTTCTTCCACCGAGGATGAGCCGATATTTTTTTCACGACCGACACCAAATTGAAAACCTTTTGTATCTATACAAATTTATCGTCCGTACGGCAAACATACAACCCTGCATATTTTCGGTTTTTCAAATGTGACTTCCACCAGAATTCAATTTACGAGTGGAGAATTCAGGAGCATTGAAATAGTTGAGCCGGGCCGATAAAGAAAATGTAACGACCGGATTACTACTCAACTAATCGATTAGAAGTCACCATGAAACGTGATTTTAACCAGTTCAGTTTGTTGTAAGAAACAGAAGGAGTACTGTGCATTCAGAGAATTATTTATTGGGTTTATTCTTTAAAATTCCTGTCAGAGACGTTGCGATTAAATTTTTTCTCTTTGTGTACGAAGTCTTCAGCTTACATTGATTATACGCTCACGTTACGGACGGACCTAAGATATTTTTTTAAAAAACAAAAGTTTCTTACCTTAATTAAGTTGTCGACTACCGTGCGGGAGGCTTGGGTTCGATTCTCTCGTGGACTAGCGGTTTCTGGGTAAATAATCCTGATTGTGTGACGTGTTCTACTGAGTTGTATTTGAGTAGCTTTACTAGGAGGTAGAAGAATACAAAGGGGGCATCTTAATTTATATCATAACTAATGAATTACTTCTTAAGCAAACTTCGTACCGTGGAAACGTTATCTTTTGCAAGCTGTTTAATCAATTCAAAATAATTTGATTGCATGCCTCTCTTTTAGTTTTAACTTGATTTTCGACCTTAAGAAGTCTTTATTTTAACAAGCGTTGAAAAATTTTTAGCCGTTGCTACGCGCTGTATAGTTTGCGTGAGAAAGCATTGTCTTTGCTCTCTGCCTCTGATTTTTATCATTCGACCGTAGGCTGTGTCGATTTTCGATTTTCTGTCCAGTTTTTCTATTTTATCAAAAAGGTTACAAATGAAAAAAACAAAACAAACGAAGCAGAATGTTTGCTATATTTGTGAAAAATCAATTCGAGATAGAATAGAAATATATAGATTTTAAGAATATTTAAATGACATTCATTTTTGTGACATATGCTTCGTAACTACTTCGTTTGTTTTACTTTACATTAGTATTCACACCGCCGATCAGTAATTTTTTCATTACGAAACCTCAATCTATGAAACTGGCTGAAGATGGGTCTCAAAGCAACAAATTTTCTTCAATTCTGTTCTCCTGGCTCCTTTAATTTGGTGTCGCTTCTGTGAGACAGTCTAAAATTTCACACTATAAGATATATATTTTGCCACAATATGTTAGAAGAAAAATGAGATGTATTAATTTTATGCACGTGCGCAAACGCAGAAGGCAGCGTAGCCATCTCCCGAAAAATATATTTACATGGCGCCGTGTTATTATTCCTGCAGAACTATAAGATCTTATGCGAGCTCTGTAGTTCTAATCAATGAAGTCTACGACTCTCATTCATGTTCAATCTTTCTTTCAGGTATATAGATAACACTTTTAGTTGATAGGGCGCAAGTAAACCTCAGTTGATTATAAATTTAACTTTTCAATATATTTAATGTGGCGGTATAATCTTTTTATTCCTTATTTGTACTTTTACAATTTTTCTTTTTGCAGAGTGACAGAGACATAACTTTTTCTTGTCCATTCGAAGTCTCAAGTAGCCTGTTATAACAAAGCCAACCAAACTAAACAGCCGCCGGAATGGAGTACACCAAAAAAGAGGAGACGAAACTAACTCTGTTTAGCTTCTTTCTCGCGGGCACATCGTTGTGGTTATCGTATCCATTAATAGTGACGGCTGCCGAGGATATTCTGTCAGGGCTGGCTCTTCCTACTTCTGTTGTGTTGATAAGTATTAGCGTCCCGGGTGTGTTAGTAGCACTGACATCTCCAATTTTCATCGACCGAATAGGTGTGTTCCCATTCAACTTTTATATTCTAATGCTAGTTCCAATATTTGTATTAATGCAGTCAGTGTGCTTGACCCAAAAATGCCGGTATAAATTGACTTTAACCTTATTTCAGTTTACACAGTCAGTTTTAGCTAGTTCCCATACTTTATACAATACACATCTGTTACAAAAACCATGCAAACTTTACCATGGTCAATTGCTCTTAATTTTTCAATCTCACTTTGTTCTCAATTTGTTCCTATTTCTGGCAATAGCGGTTTAAATTTTTTCTTTGTTTATTCTAAAATATCATTGTTAAAACATTCACATATCTATTTCGGATAATAATTTATATTATAACAAACGGGAAGCGGTGTTTCTGTGTGTTTACAGTGCGCACTGGTCTAGCATGAAAAGGGTTAATGCTATGAAGTTTGAAGAAAAATAAATTCAGATTCAGTAAAGTTTTAACTAGAAACATTTTCACTATTTTTAGCCGCAGCATGAGCTTATGGTTAAATTGTTCTTGAGTCTTATTGTTTTTATAAAGTTGTTTTTATATTATAAAAAAACATGTATATATACGGTCACATTTTACGCATACACTTTACAACCAAAAAATGTTAGTCAAAGCATGATTATTTCATTGTCATAAGTACTGGGCACATACTGGTGAACTATGCATGTCCAAACCTCTATATTGTTAGTACTGTCTTTTAGTCTGAAGGTCACAGTTAATTCAAAAACTGCTGAAACTTTTACAAAAGCATATGGCTTCTCGTTATCAGAAGCCTTTAAACAATTTCATGTTATGAGAATTAACGTTGTCCTAACTTATGAATCTGTTGATGATATCTTATTAAATGAGCATATATTTTCTTTGCCCTTGCAAGTCAATAGTTTAGAAATGTCTATATATAGTTTGACTAATTCTTAAATTTTTATGTTTCTATTTAAAGAAAATATTGATTTGGTTTTGAAAGAGGGTTAATCCATTGATTTTTGAAGAAAAATAAATAAATAAATGGCTTTAATACCCAAAATATCCTGGTTATTGTGTAGACAATTGTTTTTCAAAACAGTTCGCATGGTTCATTGTACCGACGTAGACACTGTTAGACCATTATTAAAATATTAATTGCCACGTGTTGAAATATCGTTATTGAAAACAACTGCTTAAAACTTGTCTCTATTTAAATTTTAAACATCCTCTTAGAAACTCACAGATATCGTAGTCCTAAACAAATTACTTTATAATTTGTATCTAAACTGAAAACAACTTTACTAGCAACACATAAAAATCATAAAAATATTCACTAATTTAAACTGTATTCTATTAGCATATTATATGGAAAACATTGAAAGTCCATGACTGTATTCCCTTTTGAAATGTTTTCATGCATGCATCCATCTTTTGCTTCAGTTTGAAGGCGTTTGTGGTGTTTTTAACAAACACACACTTTGATAGTATATCTGTGTTATCGGGAACTAAGTCCTTGTCAGTGGTAGCGAGTATTACTAATATAAAGAAGAATGATCTAATGTAAATGTCTGAACTATAGCAGCCATAAGCAATTGTTAAGTTCCTCCCTTTTAGGCCTCAACAGCACGGCATAGCTACCAAACAGTTTGGGGCGCTGAGCCTGGTTGCCATGTACAAAATACGTAATAATTATCCGAGAATTCCTTAAAAAGACTGTCATTCATTGTCGGTTTTCATATGACGTCATGGCGCCCATCTTAGTGTACTCATAATAAAAGAATTTTAATTATCTCTTTTGTTTTGTACACCAACATGGCCACTATGCCTATTGTCTTTTGTGTCTCATGCGATTGTGTGAAAACCAAGAATAGTGTACAAAGGGTAGTATTCAACTTTTGTTTTGTTCACCAACATGGCCACTACGCCTATTGTCTTTTGTGTCTTATGCGATTGAATGGAAACCAAGAATAGTTTACAAAACGGTAGAATTCAACTTTTGTTTTGTACACCAATATGGCCGCTATTCCTGTTGTCTTTCGTGTCTTACGGGATTGCGTCAAATCAAAGGATAGTATACGAAAAGGTAGTATTTAATTGGGGTTTTCAATCATTACTTACAAGCAAATGGATCTACTCTCCGCAAACATTGCACTTGCATGAGGTGAAAGCTCAGCTTTAAATGTAGTTCTCTGAACTCCTTCTTGTAGCCTTTAGTTTGTGACCAAAATTCTCTTCCGTACTGAATCCTAATTAGGAAGAAACAGCTGTCAAGGGCTGCTCCAGTAACTTGCATTACAGTTACTCGGGTGAAGCTCGTTGTGAGTATGCGTATAAGTTCTGGCCAAACCGTAGAGTTGCGTTAACGCCGTGTTACGCTATCCAATTTTTTCAGCAACTTGCAACGCAATGCTAACTATGAAGAAAAATTACAAGTCCCCTGTGACATGTCCAACGAGCGCAAAATTTGTCGCAACTCGCAATAATCTCGTCTTTTGTCTGCGATAAATCCAGTTTCATCAGCGCAATGTCATGTTTATGAGTGATTTGATTGGCTCTTCACACTGATTGCGACAATGGTGTTGCGAGACACGTTCCTGTTATTTTTCTCTTATTTCCTTCTAATAATTAGTAGAGTGCACGTGACTTAACAGATACAGATATATTAAATATAGCATGTAAAAGGATACAATCGAATAATTTCTGTCAAATAATTCAGGACTTTCTAAGTTTCTTGAATGATGCTCCGTATTTTCGCACCTCGTCATAGTAGTGTCTGTAGAACTTTATGAAGGCCTTGCTAAATATCTTCTTCTTAAAGCCTTGCTTCTCCAACTTGGTCAATAATTCTAGTATATCTCACCAGTTGAGATATGAATACCCCGTACCTAAAAACTCTTGTTGTCGCCATCTTTCCACAGTTGAAATTTTCTGTACAATATTTGATTTATTCCGAACATACCAATAATTATGGATCATTTTTCTAGCCGACCCCCAAACTACGTATGAAATACACCGGGACAGACCATACATGCTCTGCATGATTCTAAAAGCCCTACTCTATCATTTATTGGTAGGTAATTCAACGAAGGTTATCGCTGCCACGTTGTTTTTAATGGTTGGTCTAATAATTGTGAGTCTGTCTCAACGGGAATGGAAACTCGCTGGAGTTGCTTTAATTTCTGCATCGACTTCCATTGGAGAAATGTCTTTTTTATCGTTTACTATATTCTATGAGGCGTCTGCACTGGATGCTTACAGCACTGGAGCAGGACTGGGTATCTTATTAGCAAATTTCTATTACCTTGGTAAGTTATTGCTTGTGTAAAGCCTGGTTCTTGTCACTACATAAGCATAAAGCATAAGCATAACAAGGGGCAGCGCCGACATAAGCACAAGCACAAAGTCATCAATATCTTCTGTTTTTTTGTGCTTTATTGCTTATGGCTCTGTTGCCAGTGACGACAACACTGATATAAACATAAGAATAAATTAACCGCCGCCTGGTTAGCGGCCCAGTTGGTAAGGCGCCAGTCTGTTGTGCGGGAGGTCTCGGGTTCGTTTCCCGGCCGGACCAACACTCAGGGTCTTAAAATAATTGAGGAGAAAATGCTGCCTCTGCTCTAACATCTGCAAATGGTTAGACCTTAGTGTCTTCTCAATCTCTCTGTCGAGGGACTTAAAAGAACCCACGCACACTTCTCGTAAAGAGCAGGGTGATAATCCCGGTGTTGTGGTCTAGCTCTTCAACTGCATTATTATTATTATTATTTATTGAGCCATTCGGCCCACAATAGAAAATTTGGCTTAAGGTTTTCCTTGCGATCGCTGGAAGCAAACCTGGCGTCGCCATCTTGTTTTGTGTATTGTAGAGAGAGCATGGTAACTAAAATTAGCTTTTCGCCTGCGTAGAACGTTCTGCTTATGTCACGGCTGTCCACATAATACAACACAAGACTATCATGCTTGTGCTTTATGCTTATGTCGTATTAACGACAAAGGCTTTAACGCTAACTAAAATGTATATTATAACTGTAAAGCTGCGAACAAAGAAGAATTAGATGCACTTGCTATTAGAGTTTGCATAACCTTTCGTGTTTGCCCGTTGGCTCATAGCGATAGCTAGCTGCTACTAGTGATATATAAATATAGCTAGCTACTCAGTAGTGATATATAAATATTAAAATGTCGTAGCTTGAATAGATGATAAATCAAATCACTGTATGCGTTTTAAAACTGTAAACTAGCAATACTGTGAGGCACAAATGAAAACCAAACTGCAGCGAAATACTGTTTACTATAGACATTTTTGTGCGGCTCATAAGGGTAATATAAAATATAATGAACCAAACCTCGTAGGTCGGGAGATGTAAACAAACTGCAATCACAAATTAGGAATTGCTGCACGAATCTAAAATGAGGCACATCCGCCAATAATTTGACTATGGTGATCAGTCCTTTCAATATAAGCGCCGACAGCCGATGAAAGCTGTCGGCTACTTAGGAAAAAATCTCGAACTGTGGTCGGCTATTTTCATGACTTGCGAAATGTTATTATGTGGGGAATCTTCCGATTTCTACTGGACAGGTGTAAGTGCTGGCATCATGCCATCAGCGCTGGCTGGCTACTTCTCCATTCATGGTCTCCTAGTTTTAAATTTATTGAAAGGGCTGGGTGATGTATAAAACCGACACCATGCAAGCACACTTACTTCGGCCCGAGAATTTATGTTGAATTTTCCGGCTTAACGCGAAATCATGCTGTGTCGAGTAGTCCCTCCTTTCAAATCACAGTGAAATCCCGCGCTTTGCTTAAATTCATATAAAATGGAACATCCTTTCCTGTTTTAGATAACAGTCTATCGGGGAGTAACTGCTGATTTTTACGAGTGAATGAAAATTGTATTTGCTTCATATTTTTATATGTTCTGCCACAGGTACGACTGTAATTCTTCACGTATCTCCTCGGGTGATTATGTTGGCTATAAGCTGGGTACCGTCGCTCACAACAGTATCTTATTTAATACTAAAAAAACAAGATAGCGGCCGCTTGGAAGTTACCAAATCTAGTAATGGAGACTACAAGCCTCTGGCATCGACACAGCAAAAGAATCAATCTCTCCCCAACACTACATTGAGTGGTAAAGAAAAACTTCTGGCCATCTGGGACACATTGCACCATATCATTGCACTCGTTATTGTAACTTTTTCCGCATTTGTTACTCTACAAGGCATTGCTTCAACATTAGTCTATAAACCATCGAACTTATCTCCGAGAGAAGTGTATGTAGTTTACTGTATTTGCGTTACTTGTTCCAGTTCTTTGACTCGATCTTCCGGTTTCGTGATTTCCACTGTAAACCCCAGTTTCAATCCGTACACGAAACACACCTGGGCCGTAGCCGCAGCTGAAGTGCCTCTAATGCTTTGTCTTCTCGCAGACTCCTGGTACCGTTTTCTCAACAGCACTCTCTTGGTTTGTTTACTGTTGATAGCAATCGGTTTATTGTTCGGTTTTCAATGTGTAAATGTTTTTGCGATGATGGGTTTAAGTGAGGACAAGAGAAAAAGCGTGGTCACCAGGGCATTTAGTAGGGTTGCCTGGGATACCGGGGTGTTAATGGCCGGTGTGGTGGCCTTATACGTTGAGCCAATAATATATGAACATTGTTTGCACGTCACACATGGAAACGGAGAACTTTGTATAGCAAGATCAACCACAAGTGTATTGTAACTATGCAGTAAACCAGTTTATTTTAATTTTTTAATAATGACACGATAAGATGTCGAAATATACAATTTTATTTACTTAAATTTTCATTGCATTTTTAATAGCTTTTTTATTTTTATTCTTTGCAATAATGCAGATGAACCATAAAATCTGATGTTGAGCAATTGATAGTTTAAATATAATATCCGTGTAGAGCAACTATACAGAAATAATACTTTAAGCTTAACAGTGTGGGAAATAGATGACGTATTAGACACGCTGAGTGCTGGAAAACCAGCAAACCTCAGTGTTTTTGTCTTTTTTTCTACAATTGTTTAGTTGAAACACTCACTCGGTTTTTATTGTTTTCACATCTGAAAAAATGTTTATGTGACCACTATCAAGAAGCTTAAATCGAGCCGCTCCATAATCAACATAAGCAGATGGTAGTTTATTATATTATCAGTATTATTATCATTATAATTATTATTAACATTATTATCATTATTAATATTATTATTACCATTAAACTATAAGTTTAACGATTAAAAGGTTCCTTGGAAGCAATCATAACAGTGGATTAAGTCATTTACCATTGTTAGCTGATTTCATTCGTTACTTAAGATTATTAAGTTATTGCAACTTTCAATTTTCATTTTGCCTGTTCAAAGTACTTTTCCGAAAAGGTAAAAGTTCCCGGGATACAGAAATGTTTCCTAGCTCGAAAGTTGGATCTGATTTTGCATCTATTAATTTAAAAGATTGTTTATACCCTGTCATTAAAAAAAACTGCCGAGCAAGATCTACCTAGAATCCGTAGTCATTATACACCCAGCTCAGTTTTTTGCAGTCCGTATTGGGGCCTACTTTTTTGATTTATGCATACAGTTTTATAGAGTAAAGTATAAATTTATTCGGGGTCTGCCTGGGTAAGGTTTATAGCTTATATGGCGGATTATACAATAGTAGACCCCTATACGGAAATTTTACCAACAAACTGTTTTCTTGAGAAACGAAGGTCCATATAAGTTGACAAAAGTCGAAACCTTTATACTTTATAGATATTTTTAAAAATCTGATTCTCCATTCAGTTAAAACAATTTAAAAATAAGGCATAAAATACAAAATCGTTTACGTGTAAAACAAACGTTTTCGCTCTACGTGAGCATCTTCAGGTTTAGCTGGCTAGTTGATTAGTCATATCTTATATATCAGCACTTCTTGGACAATAATCAGCCAGCTAAACCTGCAGATGCTCACGTAGAGCGAAAACGTTTGTTTTACACGTAAACGATTTTGTATTTTATGCCTTATTTATAAATTGTTACTTTATAGATAGCTGTCAACTCTCCCGCATTTGGCGAGAGTCTCGCGATTTTCAACCCTTTCTCCCGGTCTCCCAAATATATAATGGCTCGATCTTCCGCTTTTTACGATTTTCAGCAACACAAACGAAATTGTTAAAAGTTGTGCAAGGCAAGAATTATTGTTTGCAATTTCACAAAAGTTCACTTGATCAAAACAATGAGATATAACCACATACATTCCATTGCAAAACGATAGTGCGTCAGCATGCTTGAAACCTGTTGCTCCATGTTGGCTTCCCGGCATTTCATGAACGAGTGACAGTGGCAGTAAACAAGGTTTTATCAAATAAACATTGCCTGACTTAAGTATTACTGTTTAATTCTTTCTTGTATTTAGTATAACATCTCGAGATCCGGCATTATCAGGACGAGGTCATTTGTGACGAAAGCTCTCCTTGTACGCTTTTACCTCTTACATCTCTGCACCCTCCCCCGCCTCCAAAAAGTGCACTCCATAATATCAAGATATTACAATTTCGGGGATTGACAGCTATGTTTACAGAAAGCTAACCAACTTACCTCGATTTTGTTCGAGTTTCACAAATTAATCTTAAGGTGGTATTAAAGATGAAAAATAATCTGCGATTCTAATTCCATTCCATAGCCAGTCATTAAACTCAATGACTGTAGATTAGACGTTACTCAAACAAAGTACAATGCAAAGAACGCAAATCGTGAAAAAAATCCATCAGCCATCTCTAAAAATACTTGCCCCAGTCCTAAATACCATCCTAGCAAGCTGGACGGAGAGTGCGAGCTTAGCCCCGCGAGTCAAACAATAATCTGTTCAATGAAAAATTAAAGTGGCATATACATGAAAACCCAAGTTTCACAAAAAATGTAAGATATTTAGAAACAAATGTCAATTAAAACTTCAAATGCTTTGCTATGGCAAACAATTCAGATCATATAGTGTGTCTTAAAAGGACCCTTTCCGAGAACAAAAATACAGCCCTTAAAATAAGCTTAGAAGATCAGAAAATATTTTTACAGATACGATAGTATTTATAAAGATCTCTGTAATCAGTGAGGATCCAGAAATTCTAGCTAGAAGGGGGGTGAATAATACAAAGAATTTACCAGTGACTCTAGGAGAAGAAGGGTGGCAAGTACAAAGAATGTACCAGATAATTAAAGAAAAGGGGGGTGAAGATTCACCCAATTCACCCCCCTGTAATGAACCCAAATCAAGAAATTCTGTTAGTACTTCCTGCGAAAAAATCTTTTAACTTAATTGACATTGATTTTTGTGATACAATACGGCTCATCCTCGATATAAAAATCAGAATTATTGCAATAGTTTCATTTGATTTCCATAAGATCCTATTTTCCACGATCTTGAAGTTCTAAAATAAAATGATACTCTTTTTTTCAATGTTTTCCTTTTCGAAAGGCTTACTTCCAAATTCCTTTAATGGTATTTTCAATCTAGCAAATTATATTCATACACATACATTTATACATAACAATTTCATTTTGCCCGTTTGTACAAATATTTACGGTGAATAAGGAACTCTGAAATCGTGAAAGAACCTTTGAACTCTTTTCTTTGTTTGGTCACTTTTATGTTAGTTTATCTAATATTATTTTGATTTCATCTGTTTCCTTTGTCTTCGTCAATCGTGAACTGCACGGGGTTCTTACACCGAGGTAACCCTGGTTCAGCCGTGCCAAGGGGAGGATTGTAAATTGGAGCTTTCTGAATTGAACTTTTGTATAAGATCAGCAAACTGTTTACCATCTATGGAGCTCTTCATCCCAGGTCCAACGCCTTGTTTTCCTTCTTTATAAACCTGTCTTACTGAATAAGTGCATTGCTTTTGTGTTTCGCTTTAAAAATTAACATTTCTAATTGAAAGCTAGTGGTACAAACGAGTGACTGTTAAGTTTAGAACAATACCAAACAAAGAACCGAGAAGACCGTTTCGAGGCAAACTTGGGCAGATTGATAACGCTGTAGCTTTATCTGAATTTGTTTTGTTGTCTTTTTATGATTAAGTTAAATTTGATCCGAAAAGATGATTTACATGTGATTGTTTTTAAAACAAGCAATGAATAATCCATCATGGCTCAATTTTTAAGGAGTTACAAAATTGGATTACTAGTTGAAGCATTCAGTTCTACACTTACAACAAGAAAAGTTTCATACTATATAATTTGCATATAAACAAAAATACAAAGAAAAATTTGCAGTTTGTTTTTGAA